>CABHPH010132191.1:0-24814 GCA_902168325.1 Peromyscus nudipes | reverse complement strand
CACACACACACACACACACACACACACACACACACACTGTAATCTGGATCTAGTTCCACCACTTCTGTGAGCTTCAGTTTCCCCCTGGAGAAGTTGTGTACCCTCAGATGTCCCCGGGCTTGTTAGGAGAAGCCAGCAAGGATGTTCAGGATAGCGAGGGGTTGTGACCATTTGTGAATCTTCATTGATTGATAGTGATGAAGAAAGCCAGATGAAGATGGAACAACCTTTTGGCTGATTTTTTTGGTGCCTGCTAAGTGTGCCCTTTACCACTTAGCTGCAGCCCAGCCTCTAAGTCACCTTGTCTTACCAGCTCCGTCACTCGGGTCAAAGACTGGCACGTTTAAAATAGCCGCTCCTATCTCCTATCTGGGGCCCTTTCCAGAGGGTCCCGGCTCCCCTCCCCCTTCCCTCCCCGCATGGCCTTTCCATGAGCCACAGGTCCTAGTGACAGGATGCTTCTCTGTGAGCCCATTGAGAAATCCGCCTGGAAATCCTCCTTTGGCCCTGGCGCAGGCGGGTGAGAGAATCGGAGACAATGGGAAACATGGGAACAAAAGACACCTTTGTTCAGGCTGCCTAGGCTGGGGTCAGCGGATGCCTAGCCAGGACAGTCAGACCCATGCCTAGGCCATGGATTTCTGCTTCCCAGGGCTTGGCCATGAGCCCTGTGGGGGAAGGGAAGGGGGGAGCCCAGCTGACCCAGATCCAAGGCTCCGCCCTGTCCCCCCCCCCAGTCCCCCTTCCCCCATCCTCTCTTGCAGGAAGAGCTTCAGCGTTTATATTCAGGAGCTGCATCCATGCAGGAGGAAGGTACAGACATCAAGGTCCTTGCCAGTGTGCCCTGGGCTGCAGGGTGACTGAGCTCTACTACCATGCTTTGCCCAGGGTTTTTACCCTCTCCTCCCCTTTCCTCAAGCCAGATAGCTCATGGTGAGTTCATGCCAGCTTGGTCCCCTGTGACCTTGGGGCACTGGGTGTGGTCCCCTGTGACCTTGGGGCACTGTGTGTGACTGCATCCCTATTTCAAGGCTGGCAGCGGGTTTTCACCCTCTCATGTCTACCCTCTACGTGGGTCACTATTTTTCTAGGGTGGCTACCTGCAGCCCTCATTTCATGCTTCCAGAGTGTTCTTCCTGAAACAGTGGCCCACTCTGCCCCCGACCCTTCCAGGGTCCCTCAGCATCAAGTTCAGAGACCCAGGAACAAAGTTGGAGCCATCTTCCATCCCCTCTAACTCCTTTCCCGTTCTCCCTCCCTCTACAGAGGCTTCTCTGGCCCCATGCCAGCACAACTAAGTACCATCTAGCCATGTTTCCTTTTCCCACCTTCCCATCTCTCTACCTCTGGTTCTCTTTCCTCCATAGAGATTATCACTTTATTTTATTTTTTTTTGGTTTTTCGAGTCAGGGTTTCTCTGTGTAGTTTTGGTGCCTGTCCTGGAACTCGCTCTGTAGACCAGGCTGGCCTCGAACTCCCAGAGATCCACTTGCCTCTGCCTCCCAAGTACTGAGCACCACGTGTTCAACTTATTTGATTTTAAGCCTTGGCCAACATGCTCGCCTCTTGTCATTTGTCCAGCCACCCCCTCCCTGCAGGGCCCCCAAAGTTCTGCTCTCTCTCAGTGCCCGTCACAGACCTCTTTTGAGACAAGGGTCCGCTGTGCTGTGTTTTTATAAGCCCCTGTCTTGAACTAGGGTGGCAGTGTAGCCTGTAATTGGTCTGTCACCCTGTCCTCAGGGGTGACCCTGAGAGTGGATGGGCTCCTGAGCTTTGGTGCTGAATCCAAGCTGTCCCTGCTCTCCTTCCTCCCGGGTCCCTGAGACGGGCTGAGCACTTCCTGTTCCAGGGCTGTGGCCACTTTGCTGACTGAGTTCCTGGAAGTTCTCTCTCTCCAGCAGGAATGTGCAACTGAGACTAAGGGACCAATCCCTGCCTAAATGACTCTGTGTGTGTGTGTGTGTGTGTGTGTGTGTGTCTGTCTGTCTGTCTGTCTGTCTCTGTCTGTCTTGGGGTAGGGACTCCAGGCTCGGGTGAGTCCAAGGCTAGGATCACTATGTATTCTTCCCTTCTGAATCTCCAGTGTGGAGGGACTGGGTCAGATGGACCATGGGTGTGGCCAGGGGAAGTGGTGGTGGTGGTGTCTAGCCTCAGAGCAGCCCAGGTCAGTAGCCTAACTGGTCTGTGCACCTCTGTTTTCTCCTTCGTCAGAGAAACAAAGTACAAGGCAGGCAGGAGCAGGTATGTGGGATCTCTCTCCAGCCACTCTGGACTCAGCTGTGGGGGTCTCCAGACCTGTGAAGACCCACCAGCATGCTGGACAGCTGGCTGGGCCATCCCATGCCTTCCTAGGCAGCCTGTTCCCCTGGCCTGCCTGCAGCAGGCCTCAAATGAAGCCTTCCCTTCCAACCCAGCCTTTCTCTCTGGGTTGCTTGCCTAGGTGTGTTGAGGCTGGGTTCTGAGAGGGTGGGATTGCCCTGGAAGCTGGGTGGGTACTCTGGCCTTAGGGCTGAGCCGAGACTTGGGATTCCCTTTGCCCTGTTCCTGCCCCAGTTTCTAACTGTGGGGTCAGGGCTAGTGTACTTGCTGCAGATGTAGACACGGCGAGTATACACATTGCCTCAGCAGGTCCCTTTGGCTAGGGACCTGGGGCTTCTCTTGGCTCAGTACAAGGCAGAAGAAACAGGAGTGAAGAGTATGGCTGTGGACTGCCAGGAGACTGCGGGGCTTGATTGTGGGGAGAGGCAAGGGGTGTGTGTGTGTGTGTGTGTGTGTGTGTGTGTGTGTATGTGTGTTGTAGTTCTGACACCTACACAGCACAACGATGCCTGTAACTGCCAGGTTGCTGTGTGGATTAGAGTCTTGATAGCCACACAGTTCACACCTCCACCCACCTTGGTCTCTGTGTGAGTGTGCACAGAAATCCCTTGAGCTGCATATCTTTAGCTCCACCTGCCTCTGTTGCTGTGTGAGTATATATGAAGTCTATTCACATTTGTGCCTTCACCTGCCCTGATCATAGTGTGCGTGTGTGTGTGTGTGTGTGTGTGCGCGCGCGCGCGCGCGCGCGCACGCACCTCTCTCTTGGTCATGTGCAGTGGCTAAATCGTTCCTCCCCATGGCTTCTATTTTTTGTTGTTGACCTTTTGATAAACGCTTGTGACTGCTGGGCTATTGGCACGGTGGGGAGTTTACCTCATGTAATTGGGAGAGAAGACAACTCTATTTCCTTTAAGATGAATGACTTCTCTAAGCATTTCCCAGGGTTAGCATTTACCAATGGGCTAGGAGGTGTGTCCGGGCCACGGGCTTGAAGTAGCAGGTGCTGCAGTGTGACCCTGTGGGTGCTTATTAGCTCCTTAAGTGAGTTCTCCCATCAACCCATAGCCCCTCAAGAGTATGTGGAGGAGGTGCTTTCTGGCCAGGTGCCCCAACAGTGCATCCCACAAGGGTCCATGCTTTGAACCCACAGACCTTCTCCATTACTTGTGAAACTCTTGTTGTAGATGAAGAAACTGAGGCATGGGGCCCTGAGGGAACAGCCCTACCTAAGCCCAGGGGTGCCTCCCTCTGGTAGACAGTCCCCTGAGACTCCCGAGTGTACATCCTTAAGCGCTCATTCCTTGGGCTGAGGTTCTTCCTTGTCCTTGGTGCCCAGCCATGTAGAGTGGTGGAGAGGCTGCCACCTCCCCCATGGTAGTACCCACAACATGGTATGCCTGTTGAATCTGCTTAGCCAGTAAAGGAGGAAGTGTAGTTTTGGGGGTGCCCCAGGAGACCCAGTTTGCCCCCAAGCCTCAGGTTCCTCATCTGACCCTCCCTCAGAGCTGTGTGCCAGAGGCTGTGGTCACTGCTTCAGTGGTGGTGGTGGGTTGTATGAGGAGAAGGGTGTACACTCAAGACCAAAGGACAGCAGAACCAGGCCTTGGCTCAGTTCTGACCTTCAAGTCCTCTAGGCCACTGCAGGGCCAGTCAGGGAGGGAAGAATGTGTGTTGGGGACCAGTCTCTGGGACACTGATGCTCACTGGTGTCTACTGTAAACTCTCAGTAGTGAGGCTGCTGGTCCAGACAGGCAGGCCACGGGTGTGACTTATGGGAAGTTCATGGATGACAGGTCAGTGTGTCACTGCTGATGTGGTTCTGGGACAGCTCGGTTGTGAACATCACAGGAAGCCGTGAGCCGGGTGGCCTGCTTCCTTTCATAGTCCTCTCTGTGGGACTAAGGTTACTCTGTGGGGACAGAGGGAGATGTGAAGTCAATGTGGAGCACTGTTGCAGATGGAGGGTCGGGAATGGGTGCAGCTCGAGCTCTGAAAAGGAGAGAGGGGACACTTCCCGTAGGTACCTGCTTTGGCCTGGGAGGCGACTCAGAGTCCTGCTGTCTCCTCCCCAGCCAGCATTCCTGAAGAAGATCATTTTATGAGGTCAGTCTGTTGGTGCCTCTTCCGTGGGAGGAGATGTAAACAAATGCCTACCCTCTCTTTATAGTGCTCCAACAACAAACCAAAGTACATTCTACCAAAGTCCAGCTTGGGAACCTATGAGTTTATTGGGCTAATTTACAGAGTGTGAATGAGGTCTACGCTATGAGTTCCAGGCCAGCCAGAGTTACATGGTGAGACTCTATCTTAAACAAACAAAAAGTAATAATATATATATATTTTACTGAAACAAAGACGGATGGCACCCGAGGAATGGTACACACACACACACACACACACACACACACACACACACACTCGTATGTACATGTGCACATGCACACACAGCGCAAAGTGCCAACCCCAGAGGAAATGGTTCAGACATTTGTGGACAAAACACTGCTCATCACTAAACCCGCAGTAAAGCAGGTGCCCCTTTGCCACACCTGCCACAGGACCTTTGAATTCTTCCCCTGCAGGACAAGCCTTTGTACACGGGGCCCTACAGCTAACTACTAGTGACCCTGGGCCTTGAGGTCACACCACTCCAGGTTTCTCCACCTTGCCCTGAGTTCCTGGGCAACCATTGGCTGTCAGAGGCCGGATAAGATAAGACAAACGGGAGCCTGTTGCAGAAGGCTGTCCTCTGAGCCTAGCGTCGGAACAGCTGTGACAACTTGCAAGGATGGGCTGACTGGGTGTTGATGCTCCCTCATAAAAGTGGGGGGTGAGAGGCATCACTGGACCCTCATATGAGATTCCGGCTGCTCCTTCCCACACTTCCAGCCATATGTATGTAATTCTGCCCTAACTGCACATGGCTGCGTTGTCTCAGGAGCTTCTAGAGCATATAGACTGTGGAAGAGCAGCTGAAGGGGAGGCTTCATCTACACAGCTGTGGACAAGTGGTTACCCATGCTGGGGTGAGACATCCCAGTGCTGCAGGTGCTCTGGGGTCACTCATGTGCACCTGTGAATGTAGGTGCCCTTGGAGGCCAAAGCATTGGTCCCCTTAAAGCTGGACTTACAAGCAGTTGTTGGCTGCCCAGTGTAGTTTCTGGGAATTGAACTCAGGTACTCTGCAAGAGCAGTATGGGTTCTCACCCACTGAGCCATAAATATCTCCAGTCTCCCACCTTGGTTTTGGGAGAGGATGTCTCTCTCTCATAGGCCTGGAGCTTGCTGGGTTAGCTAGGCTGGCTCCCCATGCGGGGGTTACAAGTGTGTCACTAGGCTAGCTTTCCATGTGGGTTCTGGGGATCGAACTTAGGTCCTCAAGCTTGCAAGGCCAAGGACTTTACTGACTGAGCCATCTCACCGGCCCCTTGGCAGTTTACGTACGTTTTGTAGAGCCTTGAGCTTGAGGTCTCTGTCACCCTTGGAAGCATGTTTGTTATAGGAGAGGCAGAGGCTCACTAGATAGAGTCTGGGTGTTGGTGACAGCCGAGCCCTGAATGTCACACAGAGGCTGCTGGCCCTGCAGGGAGAGTTTGTGCTGCAGGTGACTGAGAGGCACGGGTCCTGTGCTCAGGAGTCCCGGTGCCTCTTCAAGTCTCTGGTGGTCTCCACGCGCCCCTGTGGCATTCCCTGCTGACAGAAGACAGCCGCTACTGCTGAGGGTTGGGAAGTGCTCCGGCCCTGTGGAAAGCGGGGTAAGGAATGAGCAGGATCCCACAGTGAAACTGGTTAAGCAGGAGGGTACAGCCCTGGTGTCCCCAAAAGAGGCTGGAAAGGCCACCTTCGCTCTCCAGGAAGTATTGCCTTTCCATGGTGGCATCTGTGAGAGTCAATGATGACACCCTGGGGAGTCGCTGCTTCTCAGGGTCCCTGTTTGTAAAAATGAGGATGACTATGAGATAGATGGTTGACATCCTTCCGAATGCCTTTCCAGGCACATCCCTGGGATGAGAACCTCGGCTAGTCCCATTTTGTAGATGTGGACATTTCAGTTTGCCCTTGACGGGGCAGGTGGCAGCTCAGTTTCATGATTGCAGAGGCAATGTGGGTACAGCAGGAGGACAGGGCAGGGCGCAGGCACTCAGGTCTTAGCATCATCCTCCGGCATGTACCTGACGCCCTTCTGTCACTGAGGATGTCTGGTCACGAGTTCCACACTGCTTCCAGCTGCCCTACCCCAGGATGACATAGTGGAGAACTCTATGAAGGGGACCTGGACGCTGTCCCCAGCACTGCCCCGTGTTGAAGCTGGGCTGTCGTGCTCGGAGAGACTCAGGGTCACACTGCAGGTTTGCAGTTAGCATTCATGTTTCCAGAAATCTAAGCGCTTGACAGGGTCATCCAGTGGTGTAGTGGTTCCAAGAGCTTTCCAAAGGTTCCCTGCAAATGAAGGCTGTGCTTGGGGCATGCTGGATGACAGCGGGGCTGGCCGGAGACTCCGTGGCTGCAGGAGAAATCAGCGGCATGAGCTATGGTGTTTGTGGTGGGTCCCCGAATGCTTCCGGATATGCTGGCTGATTTACTTGTCACTTCTCATACTGGGCACCAAGCTCTGTCCTAGGCCTTGACTTGTGGTGTGTCTCACGGTCGTCAGGATGGCCCTGCCATCGATGTCATCTCATCTTACATGCTGCAGAGGTGAGGCCCCAGGATCAGGTGGCCCCGACCCAGTCATCTCCCAATCAAAGAGAAGGAATTAGAACCTTACAGCCAGGCCCTTCATCGTGTATAGTACTAAGTACATTCGCTGAGTGCCTGTTGCATGCCAGGCCATGCTTCTAGGTTCCAGGGATACGGTGAGCAGGGCAGAGAGGCGTCCTTGGGAAGACTAGGGAGAGAAAACCACCCAACCACCCAACCAGCTCTGGATAAGAATTCCTTACGTTCAGAACTGAAACAGAGGGCAGCAGGTGTGGTCTTGGAAGAGGAGCCAGGCGAACGGGGCTGAGGAGACCTGAAGCTGTCCTTGGAGCTTTTCCAGTGGGGTGTGGGAGGGTGGGGCTTTGCAGGAATGGGATGCAGGCCCTCCTAGCCCACAGGCAAGAGCGTCTCCAAAGCTGCTGGGGGTGGAACTGCCCCATCATGAGTCTCCTATTAGGCCCTCTGGTTCCTTGTGGAGGATGTGGTTAGCATGTGACTGCTGCTGACCCGTGGGCTGAGTCAGGAGCCTTGTAGTGTCTTGGCACCTGGGATACCGAGAGCAGGACAGAGAGGTGTCCTTGGGAAGACTAGGGATAGTCTCTCTAAGAGTGGAGAGGAGATGACTGTGACAAACAGGCATTACTTCCCTTCCTGGCCCTCGGCCTCACATGCTGTAGGGAGAAACAGTTCATTAAACCTTGTTTTCTACTTACTGTTTGTCATGTGCATATCATACATGTGCGTATTGGGGGACAGCTTGCAGGAGTTGATTCTCTCCTTCCACCCTGTGGGTCCCAGGAATTGAGCTCTGGTTTGGCAGCCTTGGCAGCAAGTGTCTTTTACCCACAAAGCCGTCTTACCGGCCCCTAACAGTTCATTTCTGAAGGCGCCTCGACTGGTGTGCTGGGCATAGAGGAGTTCATGAGAGGACCACAGCCTGGCCTGTCACAAACCTCGGAGGTACCTCCACCCCATGAATGAGAGACCTTGTGGTTATGAGGGCACTGGGGGACTCCTGAGCCCTGTCACTGCCCCCCCCCCAAGGGCTGTGCTGAAGTTAAGGTTGGGGTTACAGGGCCAGCCAGGGCGCTGCTTGCATGGCACGCTCCGGAGGTGGTCGTCCGACTTTAAATCACATCTGCTTGCTTGAGACATTCCTATCATCAGTCACCAGACCCAGTTAGCCTGTGTGTGATTCAATTTCCATCCAGCTTTTCCTCCGAGGACTTCCTGGCATCGTAAATCATCGTTCAAGGGGCGGGGAGACCAGAACTGGAGGTGCCTCAAAGATCACTTAATCCCCGTGGCCACAGGTGGTCTTCCTGCCGGGGGAGGGCTGGCATGCCCCCCTGCCTGCTGGTCGGGGCTCAGCCTCCTGGTCGCTGTGCCCCGTGGCCACCGTCTCTGCCCGTGTCTTGCAGCTTCTCAAGAGTCTTTCCCCGTGAGGGCCCCGGGACACCTCTGTAGTTTTGGCACTCAGCCATCTTATCAGTTGGAGCTGGGTGTTCACAGGCATTATTTGCTGCTGTCATCATGTGACTGTCCTTCTGGCAGACCTGGGCGATGTGGCTCAGGAAGAGATCTGGCAGGGTCAGAGCTTTCGTGGCTACCAGCCCTTCGATTATGACCAGGTCTCTGCTGACCCTTGTGTGGGTGAGAGGAAGTCTAGATGGGGCTTCTTTGGTCTTCCCTTCCTCATTGGTCATTCCTGCTTCCTGGCTGGGTGGCCGGGTTGTCTAGAGGGAGAGGCCTGGCAGGTGGGCCCCATGAGCACAAACCGGGGAGAGGCAGGTCCCTGTACCCTGTGGGTGGGGTCTAGCTTTGTGTTGGCCCCAGTTGGACTGGGAGGGGAGAGGTAGGTGACTCACTCCCAGGAAGGCAAGGAGTCTTTATTGTCCTCTGGGCCTGTCCATCTGGGGCTCAGCTGCCCCTGTGTTTGGGGCAGGCTCTGGGGCTTTCTGCCCTGTCCTCCAAATTCCAGGACTAAGTGTTCTATTTTGGCTCGCGATCGAAAAGTTTAGCATCTAGATAGGGTGACCTTGGCAACTGGAAGACGCAGGTACTCGGTCCACTGGCTGTCTCCCGGGTCCTGGGGTATCTTCACTTCTTCTGTCTGGCCTGGTGGATTACAGCCTTGGTCACATGACTGACTCTGTCCCGTTGGCTGTTTACTACCCCAGTCTCAGCAAGCATTTGTGGGGATTAGCCCACAACAAGGAGCTCCTAGGCCTGGCTGTGGTCTGCTGCTCCGGGCTTCCTGGGAGGTGCCTATTCCTGGTCTCTGCTATAGTTCTTTATCCCTACAATAGTTGACAGGGGGCCTGTACGAGAGGGTCACCCACCACAAAGGGACCCCAGCCTGCAGGGTTCTAGGGTGCTTGCCACTGTCCCGAGCCTGAGCCCAGCAAGGAGGACACCGCTTTGGGGAGCCTTGGGCTTGTTACTTCTTTCTCTTAGCAGCACAGTGCAGAAATGCCAGCATTTTCCTTACAGCAGGAGGTTGTGGGGTGAGCGGACAGATGCTCAGAACTGACTGAAGACTGCATGTCCCGGCGATATACTGTCCCAAGGGAGGGATTTGGTCCCAGGAAGGTCCTTTTATGAGTCCTAAATCAAAAACGCCCACTTTGGGGTTGTAGAAATGGCTCAACAGGTAAAGGCAGCTGCAGCCAAGCCCGATGACCACACACACACACACACACACACACACACACACGCACACGCACACGCACACGCACACGCACACGCACACACACACAGGTATGATGGCTTCCCGACCCCAGGTCCTATTTGTAGCTGTCCGGAGTCAGGTGCTCTCTGAGCTGACTCCTGGGAGTCAGCCATACTCACGGCAGTCACCTGCGTCTCATCACAGCGCACTCTGCCCACCACACAGCAGGCATATGAAACAGAAGTGAGGTAACACATCCCCACATTCTGTGACAAGGTTTCCACTTTGAACTGGGTCACCTCTTGGCTCTGGAGTGTCCCAGCTCTGTGGTTCAGGGCTGTTGAGTCATTGTCTCGTATCTCCATGGAGTCTCCCTGGGTGGGTAGGGGTTGATTTCCGTGGCTGTGGGTTTTGTCCCAGTGCCAGGGTCAGACTGTAATTGCTTAGACCCTCCGGCAGTGTGACAGAGCTGTCCTCATGGCATTTGGGGACGCAGGCCCAGGTGTCCCGGGAACCATGTTAGAATTTTCCAGTGCAGCTGAGCAAACACCTGCTGGCTCTCCTGGCTGATGTCAGGGACATCAGAACTTTTAGAGCATAACCCTAGGATGCTAGGGTTTCCTGATCCCTGGTTTCCACCCTCTTGTGGGTCCAGAAATGACTTACAGCGGTGCCACCTGAGGAATAACAGGTTGGATCTTTAGGAGTAAAGATCCGGAACTGATGGGAGCCTCATTCCTTGCTACTTTCCTACTTTACTGGGCATGGGGGCAAACATCTGGAGTTCCAGCTACCTGGAATAGCAGCGGCTAGGAAGGCCCCAGGTATAAGGGCTGGACAGACAGTGAGGACAGAGTCAGAGCGGAGCTGGAGTCTAACCGCTTTGGCACCTGCCTAATTCTAGTAGCTTCTTTCCGTACAGACATCTCCAACCCTGCCCAGCCCTAGGGACCCTCTGTCAGCCCCCTTGCATTTCTGAGGTCTATGCATCCCTAGGGACCCTCTGTTAGCCCCCTTGCATTTCCGAGGTCCATGTGTCTAGGGCTGTACAGGGTGGTGGTAGATTCTCTGGGAAAGAGAGACCTTCCCTGCCTCGAGGACCCATGTTCTAGGTGAGGTGAGGATGTAGATCCTGCAGAGAGGACTGTTAGGGTCCCTGCCCCCACCGTTTGAGTTCTGCTGAGATCAGAGGGCCGGCTGGCAGCCTGTCGGGAGTCACATTTTATCTGCCCTTTTCTCCCAGTCTGTGTCTGGCTTCCGGCCAAACCACTAATAATAACGCAACTCAGAGTAATGCTTACATTGTGGGATGTGTGGCCTGGTCTGCCCTGTCCTTCTGCCTTGAGGAAGGCCCTGCTTCAATGTTCCCAGGGGAGCCCCCATCCCCCAATGTCCTTTGCAAGTTCCTCTGCAGACCCTAGCCTTGGCACAAGGTACAGTGAGCATTTCTTTTTAATCATGCTCCTCAGGTCTTTACCCAGGCTCCTCTGCCAGCCAGTCAAGAGTGCTCAAGGGGTTCATAGACGGGGACCAGGGCTTACCCAGAGCCCTCTGAGGTGGGCAATGTCCTGAGGGCTTGGACTCAGCCCAGCCTCTCTGGCCTTTCAGAAATATGCCATCCTGTCTGTCACCTGCCACACTTAAGGCTAGGGACCCAAATCTGCAGGCTGGCACAGCCCGGAAGGGAAGCTAGAGACCCTTTTCTGTGGTGTGTTGAACACAGAGGGTTATAAACCCTGTCCCTAGCAGAAGATAATGGATTCCAGTCTCAGGCCGAGTCCCAGTCTTAGGCAGCAAAGAAGGGGCTAAGACTGGCTCAGCTGTCCAAGTTTGAGCTGGACTGGTCCAGTGGTCCTTGTTCAGCAAAGGCCCAGGTGTTGGGGAGCACAGGTGCCCCCCCTTACCCTGTCATCCACCTGAAACACTCCCATCTTTTCTTTCCTTCTATTCTCCAGAGTGGCACCCTCTCCGCTCCTGTTAGGTCCATCTGTGTGTGACTGTCTCAGAAATTAACTCACGGGCTGGGCTTGTCTCCACAAACAGGCTGTCTCCCAGTGCTGGGCCAGGACAGACTGTGAGGGACCCTGTAGGCACATTCACCCCTCCTCCACCTCACCTGCAGACCCAGATGGGGGGGGTGTTGCCTTCTCTGTTTCATAGATGGGGAAGCAGGGTGGGCTGAGCTAGAGGGAAACAGGGTGTGCTGAGCTTGGGGACAAAAGGCAGCTCTCGGGCTGACCCCCAAAGGACTGAAAGGCTCAAGGTCTCTGGGTGCCTCGGTGTATTGATCTTCCGACAGCTGACCTTTGAGGCTGCCGATCTTGAAAGTCCTTAGTATTGCAGATCATCCTGGGATTGTCTCCTCCCATCTGCTGTTGTCACCTCAAGGCTCGGAGCTATCTGGGTGGGCCCCTTCCTTTTATTTTTTTGGTGGAGGCTGAGGGTCTTGATCTCCCTGAGAAACCACTGCTGCATTCAGGAGGCAGCCCCCCACATGGAAGCGGGGAAGCGAGGCAGTGCTGGGCAGGTGCCTGTCCTGTTGGCCAGGTTTGAACAAGTGCCTTTGGGAGCAGGAGGTTCCTAGCAGGCTGTAAGCCTCAGGCCACACCCTGAGTCTGTGTGGTTCCTCAGCTTGTCTACAGCAGAGTTCCCAGAACCAGGTGGAGAAAAGGGACATTGAAGTGTAAGGACCTGGTCACTTGCCCCCTCTCCATGCCAAGGAGAACAAGAAAGCCTGTCTCCCAGCAGTGGGGGTGGGGCAGGAGTCGGGTGTGAACTGTTGAGTCTTGGATCAGCCTTGGATTAAAAAAAAAAAAAATCTCAGGCTGCCGGGGACATTTCTGTCCAGAGCCTTGGTTTCTCCATCTATAAGATGGGGCCACAATGGCATTTACTACTTAGGTCTGAGATGATCCAGGTGGCACACTTTGGTGGCATGCTTTGGTGGCACAAGGTAGATCCTGGCAGGGGACGTTTGTAGAGTCAGCACTCACAGAGACCCGTTTCCCGTTAAAGAGTCTTTCAGGATGCGAGCTGGGCAAGCATGGAACCCCCTTTAGCTCCTTTGTGACACTTCCATGTCCGGCCTCACAGTCATCAGCGCCCAGGACATTTTGGGGCTGTGTTTCAACAGGGCATTGTACCTCTGGGTAGAGGCCCAAGTGGCCAGCACAGCAGCTGTGTGGCCATAGTCTCTTTCTAGTGCCCTGAGCGTGTGTGTGTGTGTGTGTGTGTGTGTGTGTGTGTGTGTGTGTGTTTGTGTGTGTGTGTTTGTGTGTTGGGCGGCACCGGCCTGTCCTGATTTGTCAGTATGCTCGTTTTGGGGGCATGTTCTGCCACTTTGTGGGTGATTGCTGTTGTTCTGGTTCTTTCTGTGGGGGTTGACATGCCCGGGATAGACTCCCCCACTGACAGAACTGTCAGGCAAGGTAGTGGGTTAGGGCCTGGCCTACAGGCACATCTCAGGGAGCAATGTGCTTGCTGCTTTGGGGCTGATGCACTTGGGGTGTGTCACCATCCCCATCCGGAGTCCTCCGTTATTCTAGAACTCACATCTGTCCCATGCTGAACACTAAGGTGTATAACCGTTCCGGTGAAATTGAAACCTTTTCTCCAGGCTCCTGTTTCTGGGTATAGTGCTGGGCATCCGCCACCAGGCCTGATGTCACCCCCCTCCACCCAGGTACCACATCTCTGTGACCTGGACAGCCATGCTCCTGAGTGAAGAAAAAGATCCACTGGGAGTCATGAGAAGATAGTGTGCCCAGCGGACTGTGGGGTGTGTGTGTGTGTGTGTGTGTGTGTGTGTGTGTGTGTGTGTGTGTAACCTGGAGTAGGGGATGTGAGCACCAGGGATCCCCAAGGACAGGATTAGACCCCATTGTTCCAGATGCCTGTGCTTTACTTCTAACTGGCTGTCGTTGGCAAAATCGGCTGTGAACAGTGCGCTCAGTGGCCTGTGACTAAATTGTGAGCGCAGCCGGTTGACTGCATGATCTGAGGCCAGAGGCCACCCAGAGAGGGCCAGTCTCCCCAGCTCCCTGCAAGGTGGCTGGTAGCCCCCAGTGGCAGCTGCCGTTGCACTGATTTCTCAGTGGTCTAGAGAGTTCTGTGTACAAGTGCCTGTTCACCACACAGTGGTCCTTCCTGCTGTGCCCTAAGCACCTCCCAGTCCTGCCCAGTGTCCCTCTTAAGTTGAAGTCAGTCTGTATTCTGTAAGGAAAATCTAATTTGCATGGGCACCAAGGGGGCTTAGTAGATCAACCTTTGTTCCTAGGGTTCAAAGATGGACCCTGGAATATCTGCTACACCTCAGCTGCCCCTCCCATCTAAATAGACCCTTTCTGCCACCAAGACCCTGTGCTAGACCCTTGAAGATGTGCACAGGCCACACAGTCCCTGGGGGCACTAAGATTGGGAAGTGAGATGGTCAAAGCGTGCTGGGGTAGAGGGAAGACTTGGGCCCTGCAGCCCACAGGGGCAGCCTTGCAGGACTCTGCAGAGGAGAGGCCTGCAGAAAAGTGCAAGTGCGAGACCTGCATGTGCATGCCCAGCTACAGTGTCAAAATCCTGGAGAGGCATCGACAGGGACTATCCTGGGGGTAGCCACGTCCTGGCTCTTCTGTGACCTACTGGCTTCTCTAGCTTTCCACAGAAGTCTCCCATGGGAAGACAGATGCTGTCCTCCATGGCCAATGGGAACAGTGTCTGCCAAGGGCATTTTGGTAACTTCTAGAACAACTGCAGAATTGTGGACTCTTTAGTATAGCAAGATCACTTTATCCTGCAAGCAAACTGTTATCCCTGCAGAATGGCCGTCCACATAGGCTGCATTGGGGAAGCAGGGCTTGAAATAACAAAGCTTGGAGACAGCCCTGAAGTCCATCACCAGATGACTGGTGTCCACCCTGCATGGGTTTTTTTGGGTCCAGGATCAGTTCAGTCCACCTGCTTGGAGTGTGCCATTTCGTAGGCCCCCTTATCCACGGAGAAGCCTACCGGGGTTGCTGGCACATGGAGACGAGCGCGGCCCACGGGCGGGCGGGGGTGATTTATGTCTGCCGGCTGGTGAGTTCTGTACTGCTGCCTTCTGCCAGCATTGTGGGAAGTGCGGTGCCTGGCGTCTTCCTACCCACTCTCTCACCCTCCCCCTTCCCTCCTGGAGTCTCAGATACACTGATCAGGCAGTCACCGAGTTGTGCCACCTGCCCCCCCCCCTCGGGGGCCGTACCTACCCCAGGTATTCTGTTTGGACAACCATGCTTAAAGCTGCCCGTGCTCATGAGTTCAGGGAACCTGAGGCCACAGGGCAGTGGTGGTGGCAGGATGTGTGTGTGTGTGGTTTGGGCCAGTTCCCAGGCCTCCTGCCCAAAGCCCTGCAGGGGCCGACAGCATGAGCGATTGGTTCGCAGAGGTTGCCCACCACGCCACGCCATCTGGCGGGGCCATTGTTGACCACACAAAGGATGAGTCTGAGCAGGGCAGGGGCAGGGGCCCAGGCCAAAGGAGTGGACAGAGGAGTGGGTGGAGGGATGCTTGGTGTCCCGGTGCATGCTGCCTCCAGAGCTAGCCCTTTGTCCCGCCACAGTTGAGACTTTCCATGTGTCTTATTACTTCTTGACTGAGGGTGAGGAGGTGAGGGGTGACTCGCCATCCCCAGAATGTCCGTCTAGAATTCTTTAGACCACTTGGTTCTGACCTGATTTATTACTCTGCTAAGATTCAAGGGCAGTTTTATGTACTAGGTAATTAAGTGGCATTATAGAAGGCTCAGAGAGTAAGTGGCTGCTGTTTTAATAATTGAAATAAATGACCCCTTGACAGCTTCCCAATGCGATACTGTTTTCCATCAGTGCTAAGACCCTGGTGCAGCAGTGTGTACAGACCTGTGTGTGCACATGTGTATATGCGTGATTGTGCATACCTGTCTGTGCATGCACACATGTGCACATACCCTGTATGTATATATATGGATGCATGTATGGATGCATGTGTGTGCATAGAGGTGTCTGTGGGAGCATGTCTGTGCACATATGGGTATGTGGGCATATGTACTAGTATATACATTTATATGCACGTGTGTGTGTAAGGTGTGTAAGGGAGAAAGAGCCAGAGCTGCCTCTGCTGCGTCTTCTTGCTTGTAGTAGAACTCCAGAACACATGCCTCTCAGGCCGAGGGGCTTGCTCTGTGTAAACTTACCTTCCACTCCTGAGGCCGGGCTGACTTCCAGGAGGTTTAGGATATTGTTTGTCCCTGGGGCAGTCCTGCTTCAAACCATCACTCTGGTCCTGTGTGGGCTGTGCATGGTGCCTGGAACTAGCTGGTGTGTGTGTGTGCGCGCGCGTGCGTTCTTCAGTTTGAGTGACTGCTGCCTGGCCTAGCTGACGGTTGTTGTCTGGCCATGCCTATGTGACCAGCCAAGCACCTTCCCCATCCTGGACCACAGCAATTTCTTCTGAAAACTGGGAAGGTCTGAGGCAGTGTCCTAAGCCTTTGCTGTGCCGAGCCACATTGTTCCGTGACTTGGGGAGGATGGCCAAGCAAGTGACTAGGCTGAACGTCTTGTCCAGCCTGGCACAGCAGGTCCTCAGAAGGTGTGTCACCCTTGTGGGGCCTTAGTGCCTCCTGGCAGCTGGAACACCGAGGCATCTCTTGGTCCTAGTGTCTATGACTGTAAGGCCAAGCACAGAGGCTCCTGCGGATGTGGGTACCTGGGCCCACCTGCGTAGGATGGGTGTGGGTCTCTGAGCTCTGTGATTTGAACTCCCTCTTTGCTGTCCCTGCCAGCCCTGCATGTCTGCGTATTTTTAAGCCGCCTAAATGGAGTCCTGCCAGAGTTATTTGGTTGCCAGGGTAACTTGCCCAAGCTTGCACCATTCCAGCTCTTAGATCCAGACATACTTAATTCTGCCCATCACAACAGCAATGACCGTGGGAAGGTTGTCCTTCGGCAATCCTGTTTTTTGAATGACTTCAGGGTTTCGAGTTGGTCACTGGGCAGGTCTGGGACACAGTCCCCATCTTGATCCATGTACACTTCTGTCTGTGTAGCATTAGGCCTTAATTCTGCCCCCTATGGGTGAAAGAGAAACACTCTAGGTACAGGAGAGAGGAGGGCCCAAGGCTGACCTAGCCGGGATCTGCCCCATCCTGTGGGATCCTGTGGCTCTCCTGAGGTGGAGGTAGCAGTAGGGGCTTGGTGTAGCACATCTTTCTGAAAATACAAGCCAGTGCCCGGTTCTGGGAGGGAGGCCTGAGGTCTGTCTTCCTCTCACACTGTCCTTGGATCCTGGAGAAGGGGCTGGTCCTGCATTGGCTGCTCTCTTGTGCGTGGTTGGGACTCAGGCTAATGGGGGAGAAGGTCACAGATTGGGATGGAATTGAGATCTCCCAGAGCCTCTGTGTGGGCTGGTGTGATGAGGGTGGGCTCTCAGGAGCCTGTGGACTCTAGAGCAGGGGAGACTGGGGTGCCCACAGGGCTGTGGGTAGTAATTTTGTGCCCTTTCTCCAACTGCCTCTTCTGTGAGCTTCCTTGACTCCAGTTCAGTCATGTGCGGCTCAGTATCAAAGAGGAGCCCCGGGAACCAAACATTGTGTGTAGTGCCCGCTGGCTTCTGTGCAGTGTGAGATAGGCCGAACTTACAGTGACCAATTGAGAAAGACATAATGGGGTCAGACTTCATAGTCTTCAGGAGGGGCTGAGTAAGCCCCGGAGGCCCCCCTGAGGCTGAGGAGATAGGACCTGAGGTCTGGCTATGCTCATGTGCATAGCTGACCAGGGAGGCCAGCTGAGACCAAGGGATTTGGGGTTATGCCTGGCTCCTGGGCTTCTGTGGACCGTGTCCTTGGCTACAAACTAGAAAGTCGGGGATGTTTATGAGGAGCTTCAGGAATGTCACATGGGGAGCTGCTTACGGTGTCCTGTCTCGTTGTCCAATGCCCTGATTTCCTGAGGAGAGTAAGGGGCTGCCCAGCCAGCGTACTGCAGAGGGAAATGAGGTGTGGGCTGAGTGCTCTGTGGCCACTGCAGGTGGTTGGGCAATGGTAGAGTCCTGTCCCAACACACTGGAAGCACCCGATTGTCATGGGTCCGTCTACTCTTAATAACAACGGGACTAATTTTGACAGAAGGACGGATGAGGTGGCAGCTGGTGTCCCCTAAGGCCTGTGGGCTTGGAGATTGGGATCTTTATGCCACCCTTCCCAAGGCTCTTCAGCCTCAGGGGTAAGAGGACCAAAGATGCGGGGTCTACTGGGGGTCCCAGAGGAGCTTCCTGGCAATTGCTTGTTTCCAGTCACTTATATCAGGGGTCTTGATTGAGGTTGTCGTGGTCGTTTGGTACATCGAGTGGAGAGCTTGGCTCTCTGTGGCTTTTGGGCCACTGAAAAGAGGAACAGAGCCAGGCGGTGGGGGGCTCCCGCCTTTAGTCTTGGTAGAGGCAGGCGTGTCTCTGAATTTGAGGCTAGCCTGGGCTACAGAGTGAGTTCCAGGACAGCCAGGGATACACAGAGAAACCTTGTCTCAACCCCCCCCCACACACACACACACAAAGAAAACAAAAAGAGTAGACCCACCCACCTGTGTGAATGCTCCCCCTCCTCCAGGGTAAAAGGGAGGGGCAGAGGTGCCGTCCCATATTCTGGCCTAGGCTTCAGGCCCGCTAGTCAGCCCCACTCTGGTAAGGCTTTGTTCCAGCCTCAGGGTAGAGACGTTGTTGGTCCCACTCACGGTATAGGTTGAAGCCTCACAGCCAGGCTCACCTGGTCTAGCCTAGAGGGGCTGCCGCTGCTTGGTGTAGGTAGGGCCTTCAGATGCTTTGCCAGCTGATGTGATGCGCTGTCCTTGGCAGGTTCTGTGCCGTGGTATCTTGGCAGGATAGGCTCTGACCAAGCAGAGACAGACTAAAGCTGGGCATGCCCCTCTCCCTGTGAGTGCGTTGGCCCCAGGCCCAGGGGAGCCGTTGGTCTGTTCAGTACAGCTGTCTTCCCAGTGCACAGTGATAGGCAGTAGGCATCCCTGGAAGGAGGCCTGGCTTCTCCCCGCTGGCCAGGAGTTTCCTGTGTCCACCAGGGAGCCCTGTTCCTTCTCCTGACTTAGGTTTCCACCCCAGGATCCCATGGGCTTGGTGTCCCATCAGAGCTGCCTCGAGGTTGTTGATCCACCAAGTCGCATGCTCGGTGGGGTTTTGTGATTGGCATCCGGCCGCTTTCTCAGCTCACTTCCTGTCCTCGAGACCTTTCAGGACACAGGGGCCGTTTTGAGTGCACCGAGTTCCACTGATGCCCCCTGAGAGCACCACTCCCCTCTTGGTCTTCACTGATGGCATTGAAATCCCACACGGAAGGTGCTTGGAGTCACCTGCCAAGCATCTCTGAAACTCAGCTCCTTTGCTCCCTGGTGGGTGGGAGGGAGTGGCATCCCCATCGTCCAGACGTGCAGCAGAGCAGGGCATGTCTATCTCCTGGAACCACGGAGCCATATGAGGTGATGTGTTGATCATCCTTCCTGGCCTGTGTTTTTGGTCTAGGTGGTCATGCCACCACTTTTCCATCCAGCTATCTTTTTTGTTCTGTTCTGTATGGTTTTGTTTGACTAGGCTGGCATGATACTTGAGGCGATCCTCCTGCCTCAGCTTCCTTACACCTGACATCCTCATGGCCACGAGACTAGTTCTGACTATTTTTTTTTTTTTGGTTTTTCAAGACGGGGTTTCTCTTTGTAGCTTTGGAGCCTGTCCTGGATCTCACTCTGTAGACCAGGCTGGCCTCGAACTCACAGGGATCCGCCTGGCTCTGCCTCCTGAGTGCTGGGATTAAAGCCGTGCGCCACCGTCGCCCGGCCGCCCGGCTTAGTTCTGACTCTTTTACAGATAGGAAAATTGAAACCAGAAACTTCCCAGGCTTGGGGATTAGGGAGATGGCTCAGTGGGTAAAGGGCTTGCCGTGTAAGCATGAGAACCAGAGTTCAAATCCCCAGCACCCACATAAATGCCGTGTGGCCATGGTGGCACAGTGCTCCAGAGGGAGAGACAGACCCCCTGGAGCAAGCCGGCTGACTGGCTAGACCAGCTGAATCTGCAAACTCTGGGTTCAGAAGAGAGACTCTGTTTCCATATGTAAGCTTCGGAGAGTGAGCAGGGAAGACGTCTAACGTGAACCTGCGGCCTCTGTGTGCCCATACTCATGTACACCCGCACACATGTGTGCCCACACACATGCCTGGAAAAAAACAAGTTAGTGGACTGATCTTCTTCCCTTCGTGTGGCTCTTCAGATGTGTCCCTTGACCACAAGGCAAGAGGGCAGGCCTTGGTGTGTCCCCTTTTGGTACCTGCTCTAGGCTGAGAAGCCTTGGGTGCTTGTGCCTGGAGTTTGGGACTCACGAGCTGAGGCAGCAGCTGGCTAAGCGAGTGAAGAACGCGGAGTGTTCGGTGGTGGAGAGGTGCCAGGCAGAGAGTTGGTTTTTAAGAGTTTCGAAGTGGGTGGTTGTTCATGAGAGAAACTTGGGAAAAGTTAAAAAAAAAAAAAAAAAGCGCAACTCACACAGCCCAGGCTCATTGGAAAGAGTCCCTCAGGATTGTTATTTGCCTCTAGTGCAAGGGTGTGTCAGCTTCTGGTGACTGGTGTGTGGTCAGCGTGGACACGAAAGGCTGGCTGAGCCAGCACCTCCTAGCTCAGCCCCACCTTTCTGCTGAGCCCCAGAGGGGCATGGTGGAGAGCTGGACGCAGCCACTTTTTGGGAGGGTGGGGAGGGACACTGGTCTCATTTTATTTCCTTCAGAGCAGATGCCAGCGAGCACCCTGCCATGGAGCCCTGGCCTGGCCTCTGTACATGATCTCAGCCTCTACCAGACACTCGTGCACGCTTTGATGTCTACTGATGGGTGTTGGTGGTGGTGGCAGGGACGATTTTCTAATTGCATGCTTCGTTGTTGGCATTCTCCTAGGAGAAGGGGACCCGTTCCCAGGTTAGTAAGCCTCCCATCACTGTGGCGGAATACCTGATGAGCTCAGGGAGCGAGGGCTTATTTTGGCCCCTTAGGTCCGAAGCAGGGGGCACGTCATGGCGGCGGCGGGATTGTGCGGTAGAGGAGGCTGTGTGTATCATGACACTAGGAAGCAGAGAGAGAGGTTCAGGACAGGACACACCTCCCAAGGACATACCCCCAGTGATGTGCCTCCAACTAGACGCCCCTCTTTCCAGAAGATTCTACAACCTCCTGATAGTGACAGTAGTCTGTCAGTGGACTCGTCCACTGATTATGACAGAACCCTTACAGTCCAGCTGCATTCATAGTGACTGGAGCTTACCGTGGGAGGCCAAGCCCCCAGCACGTGATCCTTTAGAGGGGCTTGACTTTCTGTGCACACCGTAAATGGAATCCCTCTCCCTCTCCCTTCCCCTCCCTCCCTCCCCCATTTCTTTCTTCCTCAGCGAGGACTCTTATGAATAAAAATTTTATTTTCCCCAGTGAGATTGTAATTCCTGTCCCTCGGTATCAATGTCACGTCCCTCGGGTGGGGACAAATGGCTGGCCATGCACCAGGGAGAAGGAGAAACTTAAGGTCCAGGTGTGTGTCCTCACAGGCTGTTACGGGGCCTGGGTGCTGGGGCGCTTGCTCTTGTCCTGGCCTTACCGTTCACTTGCCCCCGTGACCTTGGACAAATTGGTGGCTACCTTTGGCAGGGGTCAGCTGCCAATCAGGCCCTTTGTTTTGAGCTCTCAGGCTCTGAGGGCCCCCCTCTTAGGGCCTTGTGACGTTCTCCCTGCTGGGACTAGGAGGTGGTTGTTACTTGTCACTTGAGTGGTGACACAGAGGGTGGATCCCTCTTACCCTGCCCCTCCTGCTAGGCCCTCCTGGAAGACCAAGGCCTATTTGCTCTCCATAGTAACCAAATATTGACCTCACCCTGGCACAGGTTCTTGTCTAACCTTTGAGTCTGTTCGGGTTCATATCTCCCTTAAAGAAGCCCAGCATTGTGGGCAGGTCCTGTGGCACACTGCCAGGGTGAACCATACCCACCTGTACCCACCCGTGGATGGCCGCCTGTGCTGGAAGATTTTTGGAAGCTGTCAGCTCCCTTGTTGATGGAGGGCTGGCTGTCCTGGGATGCAGAGAAGGGCCCAGAAGCACACAGCAAGATGGTGGCAGGGCCAGGCCTTGAGCACAGGCCCCCAGCACAGGGACTCTGTTCTGTGACTGCAAGTATTTGGGTGCCCCCTTATAATGGAGCCCCAGGGGCATCCCTTACCTTGCCGAGAGCCTGAGGTGAAGGATGTTTGATCCTAGGAAAGGCTGGAATCCTGAGACAAGGAACTTTGAGTCTGGGGTGGTGTTAGGCAGAGTAGGTGGCCCCTTCTGCTGATGGGGGTCTTCACTAGGTAGCGGGGCACTCCTGGCTCCCACTCTGCTCCTGTGTGGGCCTCATGGGGTGAGAGAAGCTTGCAGCACAGAAAAGTGAGGGGGGCCACCTGCCCTCTCTGCCGCAGATGCCTGGATTTGGTTGTGGACACAGCCTGGGGAGCCTGACATGAGGCACGTTCATCCCCTGGTCAGAAATATTCCACGCCGGGCCAGGCCAACAGCAGGAGAAGGCTGCCACCTTTGGGGCAGGCAGGGGATGGTGGAAGGGCCCCTTAGATGCTGTGGCTGTGGCTGGAGGTGGCCCGCTCGGCGGGAGCTCATGTGCCGAGATGAGCAGTCCCCTCTGGTAACGGAAGTGATGGTTGAGGGGCAAGAGCAAGTGCTTCTGGGAGTGAGGTTTAGGTGTCTGGGGCCCGAGCTGCTGGGGAAGTGGTGAGCAGATCCCAGGAGGCGGTTTGTTAACTGTCCTGCAGGAGAAGATGTTGGGGTGCCATCTGCAGCAGACCTGGTGCATTTGTGTCGTCTGAAGAACCTGCCCGGACCCTCTGGTCAGCCACACTCATCTAGAGTGCCAAACTAGAAGAGGCCAGAACTGTAGTCCCACTGCCCCACAAGCCTGGCCAGCTTCTAGGAGAGGATGGGCTGAGGGGCACAGTCCAGGGAAGCTGCTCCTGGGTGAACCCTGACCCCTTATACTTGCCTTGTCCTTAGGGACACAGCCCGGCCTGCCCCTTCCTGCCCATTCCCATAGGGCTGGTATAAAGCCTGCGGCATCAGTGAAGGTCACCCTTCCAGTGTCCAGATTTACATTGCTCCTCTCCTCTGTGAAGGGCCCTCTCTATCTATGGAGGTCATGCTGAGGTCAGTACCACATGGGGAATAAATGGTCCATTTGGGATTCAAACTCATAGCTTGTGCTGGTGGAGACTTGGAGGAGCTGGGAGAAGATTATAACTCCTTCCTGAAGGACTCTGCCCCCCATATTCCAGTCTGTCCCCCACCCCTCCAGCAGCCCCACGTGGGAAGACCAGCTTCTTGTTTACAGATGATGACCCCGAGGGATTCTGAAATGACTAGTCACTGGTACAAGGTCATTTACCTATGAAGCAGGACAAACTTTTCAGTAACTAGAGTGTACCAGAAGCCATTCAGGAAGTTGAGGGTTTTCCAGGCCATGCTCAAAGCCAGAAGGTGACCTTTGAGGCCTGGGAACTTGTGACTCTCTCTCCTTGTTATGGGGAGAACCTTGGGTCCAAAGGTTCCAGCTACATTTCTGGGTGAAGGAGGCCTCTGGCCAAAGGGTCTCCAAGTGAGCTGGTTGGCACCTTTTGCATCTCAGCCCCAGCACCTGCAGTGGCTGCCACCCTTCCCAGAACGGGCCTTGTACAGGTGCTACCCCGTGTCTCGGGGAGGTTGGGGAGCCTGGTACAGGTCCCCACAGTGCTGAGAGGCATTGGAGACACGTTTCCGTCCAGCACACATAGGCATGCAGACTCACCTGACTGGTGTGGTGCCACCCTTTTCTGGGGCCCCCAGCTCCTCCTGTCCCTGCATCTGTAGCACTGTTCAGCAGAACCCCCAACAGTGACCTTGTGGAGGCAGATGTTCGGGTGAGTCGAGGTTAGCCCTGCATAGCCTCCCCATAGAGGAGCATTATGCTAGGGAACTCAGAGCCCTCTCAGTCCTCACAGCATCTTTCAGGGCGGACATTTTATCTCAGTTGTTAAGTGAAGTTGGGGCTCAGAGAGTGTGCGAGAGTAACTTAAAGGCACACAGCCTTGACTCTGAGTTTATACGTCCGCTTCCCCATGGCTGCCTCCACTAACTACAACTCTGGAGGCCCCAAGAATCTTAAGTTCACTGACTCTCTTGAGGTCAGAAATGCTGAACAGGTCAGCCAGGGTGATCTGAGGGAGAGCCCCCTTTCCCACCTTTCCTGGCTTCCAGAAGTTTCAGTTCTGTGACTGCAGCTGGGACATTGGAATGGCCCTGCTCTTTAGCATTCATGCCAGAGTGTTAGATTCCCTGAATACCCCAGGCTCATGTCCCCACTGCCACCTCACTCCCAGCTGAGTCCCCTTGCCATGGGAGGGGCATTCCCATATTCTCCGGACTAGGATGTGAGCCTCTTTGGGGGTAATGCTATTCTGCTGACTTCTGTCCACTACCCAGGCTGAGGACCTTATACAGAACAAGACCCTCGTGTTGTCACTGGGGGAAACTGAGGCATGAGGGTGAGTGGAGGATAGTGCTGGGGCCCTTGGCCTCGGCCATGCTGTTCTTCCTCCCCCGTGTTGTGTGTGGTGTTTATGCTTGCTAGTGTGAGTGTGTGCACATGTATGTGTCTTTCTTGATTGATCACTCTCCACCTTTAGTTTTTTGAGGCAGGGTCTCTCCCTCAACTTGAGGCTTATGGATTCAGCTCCCCTGGGCTGGCCAGGGAGTTTCAGGGATTGGTCTGTATTCCCCTTGGGCCTCCTCCACACCCCTGCTGGGTCACAAGGCATGCACTACTGTGAACGACTTTTTTCATGGGTTCTGGGGATCTGAACTGAGGTCCTTCTGCTTGTCGAGCAGCCAGCCACTTTACCCACTGAGCCTTCTCCTCAGCCCTGACACTGCTCCTTCTGACCCAACTCTGCTGCAGTTGGCCTCTCTCAACACCTGTTTACCGCTCCCCCCGCCCCCTTTCAGGCTGGGCTTGTCCCTAATCTTTTCCACCACCGTGCTCTTGGTTAGACACTGTTTTATGGTGCT
>CABHPH010132190.1:23203-41956 GCA_902168325.1 Peromyscus nudipes | reverse complement strand
GAAAGATATTCCTTGGTCTAGCTTACATGAATAACCAGTTGGATTATTCAGTTTTTCTCTGTACAACATTTGGTTCTGTTTTGGTTTTGAGACAGGGTTTCTCTGTGTAGTCCTGGCTGTCCTGTAGACCAGGCTGGCCTTGAACTCACAGAGATCTGCCTGCCTCTGCCTCCCGAGTTCAGGAACTAAAGGCATGCACCACCACGCCCAGCTAATATTTGGTTCTTAAGGATAATAAAGTGTAGTCAGGTGGGCAGCTTTTTAGTTTTACATAATGTTTCCTTCGTGTCGTATCTTCCTGATCCCAAATTGTTCCCGAACTTTAAGTATGGTGGATGGAGTGCATAACTGATAGAAATTCTATTGAGGGCACTCTGGATTTATTTGTTCAAATGATTAATATAGACATATTTTGATTGTTTTTTTGTAGCCTAGACATTGGACTATTTGTTATGTCCCCAGGCAGGAGTGCCTCCCCACCTAATCTGGACCCCAAACTACTAAATGAGATGAATTTAAGGTAGCTAGAACAGGAACCAGTGCCCTCTTCTAACCTCCTTGGTCACCAGGCACATACATGGTGCAATACATACATACAGGCAAAACATCTATACACATAAAATGTTTACATTACAAAAAAAAGTATTTCCTAGCTCTCCCGACCTTCTCTGACTGTTTCTGCCTTTACAGATAAGCATTTCCCTGTAAACACGAATCCTTAAAGGTCTTATTAATAAAAACAAACTTGGAGCCAGGTATTGGGGTGAATGCTGAAAGACCAGAGAGACAGAACAACCTTACCTTACCAACTCCTCAGCTGATCCTGTTTCCTCAAACTGGAAGCCTCTGAGTCCTCATTCGAGTGGATCTCAGCTGAACTGCTACTAAAAGCCTAAAAGCTTAAAAGCCTCTAGTTCCTGGTCCTCACACCTTATATACTTTCTGCTTCCTGCCATAACTTCCGAGGATTAAAGGTGTGTGTCACCATGCCTGGCTGGTTCCAGTGTGGCTTTGAACTCACAGAGATCTGGATGGATCTCTGCCTCCCAAGTGATAGGGTTAAAGATGTTGGAATTTCTGGCCACATTAAAACCAACAAAAGGTGTGTGTGCCACCATTTTCTGGCCTCTATGTCTGTCTAGTGGCTGTTCTGTTCTCTGGCCCCAGATAAGTTTATTAGGATGCACAACATATTGGGGGACACAATATCACCACATTTCCTATAGAAAACTTTGCCCTTTTCCTTTCATCTAGGCAAATGCTTTCCCAACAAGCAGAAAAAACACACAAGTTATTCAAGAATTTCTTTGAGAGCTGGGCATTACACATGTAAATCCATACTTGGGAGACTAAAGCAGGAGAGAGCAAATTCAAGGGCAGCCTGGCCTGTATGGGAAATTCTGTCCCAAAGAAAATAACCACAAAAGTTGGGGATGTAGCTAGCATGTGAGAGGCCCAAAAGGGATGGAGGTAGCAGGGTGGAGAGTTTCTTTGGATCTTAACCATTTATAATAATTTGAGTTACTAAGGCTTCCAGTGTGGTGCAGGATCTTGTTCTCTGTAGGCAGGACAGGGAAAGGGCCCCTGGCGAAAACTGCAAATCACCCACATACATTGCAATGAAAACAGAGTCTGCTGTTAAAAGGATTAAGAGTTATGATGGCAGAGTCCAGAGTACTCGGGGAGATGAGGAAGAGAGCTTATAGCTGGGATGATGCAGCCAAGCTAAACATACACCAGGAAGGACAGGGCTCTGGGCCAGGGAAGAGAAGCCAGCTAGTCCCCCCGCAGCCCTTGAGGAACAGATCTGAGACACGTGTGTCCTTTCCTATACTCTTACTGCTAATGTTGCTAATTGTAATAGACTAAAATGTAAGTAAAGATGGCTGCTAACAATAGTGTCTACCTAGGGGACTACTCAGACCACCCCATAGACAAGGCACTCAGTATGAGGTAAGCAAGAAAGAGTACAGCTACTTCGTCGGGGCTGTGATGGAGCTAACTCTCTGCCATGGAAAAGCTATGAATTGGTTGTGTAAATGTGGGGACAAGGAGAACATAGTCTAATTAGCAGCCAGCAAGACACCTGCAAGGTTGGGCACCGCCAGCTAATAGCACAAGTCAGAAATAGACTAAAAGTGTGGGCAGCTAGTGAATAGCATCGTCTCTCTGGTTGGGTCTGGGGCAGGGGAGGGGCATGCACAGAGTATGTGGGCCCTCTACTGACTTGGCCCATTATAGCCCAGAGAATAGCTAAGGTTTTTAGTTTGTTTTGTGGGCTTTTTTTTAAAGATTTATTTTATGTATGAATGTTCTGCTTGCATACATGCCTGTGTGCCAGACACTATGTGCCTGCCTGGTGCCCAAGGAGATCAGAAGAGGGCATCAGATCCCCTGGAACTAGAGTTATGGATGGTTGTGAGCCACCATGTGGGTGATGAGAATCGAACCTGGGTCCTCTGCAAGAACAAATGGTTCCTTTTATTTTTTTTTAAGATTTTTTTTGAAAGATTTATTTGTTTATGAGTGCTCTGTCTGCATGTTCCTTTGCTTGCCAGAGGAGGGCATTGGATTCCATTATAGATGGTAGCTGGGAATTGAACTCAGGACCTCTAGAAGAGCAGCCAGTGCTCTTAACTACTGAGCTATCTCTCCAGTCAGAATTAACTAATCTGGATAGAAATTTCCTCAGCTTTTGTCCAGTTTCTACCATCTCCCTAAGGTGGGGAGGGACCCTAAACCATGGAGTTGGGCAGCTCCTCCCTCTCTTGGAAACCCCTCTCAGTCTCGGGAGTTTCTCTGACTTAAGTTTCTCGTTTTTTTCCACTTTTATGCAAAAATTCTTATTAAAGCCTGCTTCTACTTTGTGTACTCCCACATGAATCCACACCATTAATCTCCATTTGCATTAGACAACTATCTTAGAGCACTGTCCCAGGTTGATCCCTGGTGACCATAAGTGCCCAGCATCGTAGATCACTGGGTCATGAAGCTGGTCAGTGAAAGGTCCCATCATTCTCAAAAACCTGCATCATTTCTGAGGGTCTGTTTTTTTTCTTAACGGAAAATGAATGGGCTGGGGGTATAGCTCAGTAGAGTGAGCACACATAGGACCCTGGATTTAATCCCTAGCATTGGTATAAACTGGCCATGCTGGCACATGCCTGCAATTCCAGCGCCTGGGAGGTAGACACAGAAAGATGAGAAGTTCAAGGTCACTCTCAGTTACATGGTGAGTTCAAGACCAGCCTAGACTACGTGAGACCCTATCTGAAAACATAAAATGGATAGTGTGGTATCTGCTTTTCCTTTTCCATTGCTATGACAAAATGCCTGCCGGTAGCAGTCTGCGGAAGGCCTTGTTGTAGCTCCCAGCTCTAGGGGACTCTGTCACGGCAAGGAAGGGTGGGAAGTACGAGTGTGAAGTGGCTGCTCCTGCTGCGTCAGTATCAGGAAGCGGAGATGAAGGTGAGTTTCACCTGCTTTCTCCTTCTTACTCAGTCCTAGGTCCCAGCCCATGGGATCTGCCTCCCACAGTCAAGGTGGGGCTTCACACCTTAGTTAAACCTCTCTAGAAACACGACTCACAGACCAGACAGCCTAGAAGTTGGTCTCCTAGGTGATTATTGATCCCATGAAATTGACAAGATTGTCACAGGTGACTATAGCGTAGAGTTTAACTAACCTATAGTTAGTTTCTCTTTTTAATTTACTGATAAGAAAGGGATAGAGTCTGATTCTTAGTGCTTATTCCTGGCCTTTAAAATGATAATTCATGTTCTGTCATCATTTACTCCCCCCACCCCCCCGCCCCACAGGGTTTCTCTGTGTAGCCCTGGCTGTCCTGGAACTCAATCTATAGACCAGGCTTGCCTTGAACTCATAGGGATCCGCCTGCCTCTGCCTCCTGAGTGCTGGGATTAAAGGTGCTCACCGCCACTACCCAACGTCATCATTTACTTATATAGTACCTACCATGTAACAAGTAAATAGGAATTTAGGGATAAGTGAATGAATAGGAAATACATAATTGGAGAAAGAAGGCCATAGTTTCTGCCTACCAGTTAGAAATTCTTATAAAACAAAGGTAGATACTCTAATTGGAAAATGAATTTTTATTTTATTTTTTTATTTTTATTTTTTATTTTTGGTTTTTTGAGACAGGATTTCTCTTTGCACCTTTCCTGGAACTCGCTTTGTAGACCAGGCTGGCCTCGAACTCACAGAGATCCGCCTGCCTCTGCCTCCCAAGTGCTGGAATTAAAGGCGTGCGCCACCACCGCCCAGCCGAGACTTTTTATTTTTTTGAGTCAGGCTCTTACTATGTAGGCATGGTTGACTTGGAACTCACTATGTAGAAAAGACTAGCTTAGAACTCAGAGACCTGCTTGCCTCTGCCTTCCAAATGCTGGAATTAAAGGTGTGTGTCATCACACCCAGTGATTTACAACAAAGTGTAAATCAGAATGGTCTGGTTCAGAGCACCAATCCTGGCTCTTTAGAAAAAAAGATTGTCCTCCTGAAGGTGAAGGGGTTAAATGCTCCCACTTTCACAACTGAATTCAGGTTCCAGCTCTCTGAGAAGGGCAAACAGGTGTCTTTTCCATCAAAGGGCCATTTATCCACAAGGCCCTTAGGTTCAGGGTCAGGGAGAGAACGAACACAGAGGGTCTAAGTCAGCCTCACAGTATCTCAAGGACAAACCCAGCAGCCCCTTCTGAGTCACGTCCAAGCTTAAGCAGATGTGTCCAAAAACTGTAAGACTAAACCTCAGCCAATTACAAATATACCAGTGTAACTGCTGCTTGCTTAACCACTTATGTAGTTGACCCTGAAACTCTGCTTAGCTGTGCTTAAAAGGAGCCTGCACATCCCTTTCGGGGTCATCGCCATTTTGTACAGGTGATCGACCCCCTATGCATGTTGATATAGTAAATGTTCTCTGTTCTTGCATACTATTTGAGTCTGGGGTCTTCCTTCAGCGTTTCCTCAGACCCTACAAAGGCACCTGAGTTGGAAAGCATTAGTATAGAACTAGAGAGAAAACTGTGGAGGCTGGTGAGATGGCTGAGCAGGTGAGGGAGCTCACTACCACGCCTGATGACCTGGGTTCCATCCCTGAGACCCATGTGGTAGAAAGAGAGAACTTACTCCTGTAAATTATCCTCTGATCTCCACAAACTTGCTATGACATGTGTACACTCTCACATACACCATACACACTAACAGGCACACACATATAAAATAAATAAAAATTAGGGCTGGTAAGATGACTTAATATATAAGGGAACTTGCTACAAAGCCTGACAAGATCCGTTTGATCCCTAATAGCCACAGGGTGGACAGGGAAAACTGAGTATTAGGTCTAAGGTGGCCCCCCAAATGACAGTGCTGGTGACAATGTCCTAAATGAAGAACTGTGGCCAACTAAACAAAAGGAATGTTATTGGGTAGACCGAGGCCTAAAAGCAGGTTTCCGTTTACCAGGGTATCGCTGCCTGAGGGGCCAGCCTCCAGGGAGCTCAGGGAAATCCATAGCGTCTGCATGTACTGGACTTTTCTATCTGAGGGGGTTAGGGAAGAAGACACTAATACACTCTCTTGATGGTTTCCTTCCTTATTCTCCTCTGTTCTCATTTCTTTCTGTGCTCTTTCTACTTCATACTTTTTTTCTACAGCTTATATACCCCAACAAAGTTTTTCAGGCAATATAGGAATTACAGCGTGGTTACAGTCTATTTTTCAAGTGATTAAACATTTTAGGTATTCCAGGTGAAGAACAAATTATCCCAAGACCCACATACATTCATACCCAAGCAACTCGTTATAGATTAACTGTGTGGACAAGCAAGGCATTCTTCTCAGTCAGGTCTTTTACTGGCAGGCAGCATTTTGCAGTTACAAAGGGCTAATTACTTTATTACTTATCTTGAAAGGTAATCTTATAAGGAATCTTAAAGAAATCACAAACCTAAACTTTTATATATGGAAAAGAATCAGTCAGCTCTACTTTAAATCTTTAGGGTGCATACCCACTCATCAATAGTTTCTTATATCAGGAGATTGAGGACAGAAATGGGTACAAGGAATTAATCATCACCTTTGGTCATCAATCAATCCTAGCAAGAAAGGTGCATCAGCTAGGTGCATTAGACTGCTTTGTTCTTGTTCCCTGACCTTAACAAGTTCCTCATTCAACTATGTGCCTTTCTAAAACTTTAGATTGTCTTCTTGGGTTTTTCACCTCAAAGCTATTTTGACAAAAACATCTTAGTCTAACTCTAAGTTATTTTCAAAACTTTGTTTCAGCTGTGATGCACTTCAAAACCTGTGAACACATCCCCTAACATTAAAGTTAAAAGAATTTATGCTAGCTGGGCTAACTGGGACTCAGTTGTTTTCCTTAAACATTAACCTAAACCACAGTCTACATGGCTCCTCAATAGAAACTCATGTATTGTAGCAATGTGACCCTTCCTTGTTTATATTTTTAATCATCAAAACTCTATTTAAACTAACATTATTTTTTAGTTTTTATTTATTTTTATGTGCATTGGTGTTTTGCCTGTGTCAGGGTGTCCAGTCCCTTGGAACTGTAGTTACAGACAGCTGTGAGCCACCATGTGGGTGCTGGGAATTGACCCCCGGGTCTTCTGGAAGAATAGTCAGTGTTCTTAACCACTGAGCCCCCTAACATTATTATTATTATTTAAACAGTACTACAGCTTAGGAAGAAATCATCTTCATAATAACCCACAGGTTAAAAATGCCCAATAGAATGGGATGTTTCTATGAGATAAACATACTACATCACAGGCAATGGGGATCTCCCTACACCCATTCACACCATGCCAATACCAGAGAAAGAGAGCTACAGCAAACATGTAAAGGCACAGCAGAAGCAAAAGACATTTGAGATCTGCAGTCCTGTGGCCTTGCCTAAATGAGACTGACCCATCAGAGAGTCTCCTCCTGGTGGGCTGACACCTTGAACTTCAATTGCCACTTGCCGCTCCTCTGACATGGCCACCAGCACCAGGAACCTCCTTTAATCTGCCAGGAATCTACCTTAATCCACCCTCAAAGGTCAACTACCTTGGGCAAGGGCATCTAGTTCTCAGTCCAAACAGCCTGTATCAGCTCAAAGACCCCCCCACCCTGATGACTGTCATGAAATCTCCTTTTCCGCCATTTGCTCTTCTCTCTGTCCCCCTCCCACTGGAGATAGCTTTGGCAGTTTGATCCCCAATAAGCCTTTCTTTCTACCCATGGAGTGGTCTAGTCTAGTGGTTTCACTGTGCCCTCACTGACATCTGGTGCCAAAACATAGAAGAACAGTGGGCCCCTTCTAAAGGTCTCTGCCCCTTGTAACTGAAGCACATTGCACATTTTAACCCTCTTGGGTGTGGATCATTTACTTCTGTGGGCTCCTACAACCCATATTGACCTTACAAACTATATTGGACTCCAAAATTTTAGAGTCCATCTCTCCAGCTGTTTCTCTCCTCCACCTACTCTAACCACTGTCACTCACCTGCTCTGTCTGTTTCATCGGGTCTCTTTGTCTCTCTTGACTCCTGGAACCTACTCAACAAAAGTCGCACCTGTGTGCCAGTCTCCCTGTGCCCTCCTGGGCACCCTCATATGTCAAGGACATCTGTCCACTGTGATTCAGGGCATCTCTCTGATGCACCTCTTTTCCTTTAGGGATGTCCTTGGGTTGAGATTGAGTCACCACAGCACTGACCCCTCTCCTTCCTGTGTCTCGTTTCTACAGTGGCCCTTTGCTAAGTCTCTCTCACTTCCTCCTTGCTCTGCTCCTGGAAGTTTTTTACTGCTGCCCTTTTAAGGATGTCTCCTTCCCGCCTGTTCCATCTCTCACTCACTCCTGGGAACTTGCTCTGTCTCTAACCATGGGCTCCCATTGGGAATTAGACTCATTGTCTCCTCCCTGCCTTCTCTAATCTCTTACACTCCTTGGACTCAGAGATTCCATCTAGGCACACTGTTTTACTGCAAACAGCCTCAGTTCAAACTAGATACAGTCTCAATGGCCGAAGAAGGCACACTTGATTTCCAAATTCTCACAGACTGTAACAACCTCTGCCACTGCACAAGCCAGTGATCCACAGTCTGTCATCTCTCAGCTTTCTCTACTCTCTACTCTTGAAAATCTCTTATCTTTAAGCTGGGCAGTGGTGGCACATGCCTTTAATCCCAGCACTCGGGAGGCAGAGCCAGGCGGATCTCTGTGAGTTCGAGACCAGCCTGGGCTACAGAGTGAGTTCCAGGACAGGCTCCAAAGCTACAGAGAGAAACCCTATCTCGAAAAACCAAAAAAAAAAAAAAAAAAGAAAGAAAATCTCTTATCTTTAAGCAAACTTCTTTGCTCTCTGCTTGCCCCACCCACCACCACTGGGTTCAGTATTATAGAGATTTAAATGTCATTTGAGTTTAGGTAATATTAATATTAAAAGGTTGTCACCCAATGCTCTACTAAAAAAACAGGTGGTGGAGATGGAATTTGGCCTGCACACTCCAGCCCCAAGCATTTTAAAAAACTTCTTCCTAAGCCTTTGTCCTGAGTCAGGCTGCCCACCTGGCTCTGTGACAGGGTCAGCTGCCCCACTCTGCCTTGGCAAGGTTGGTAAGTTCCCCAACTCCTCCTCTGTTGGAACACCATCCAAGAATGGAGTTGTATTAGAATTCTGAGTGACTGTGAGCAAACTCCAGGAAAACGAGACAAGAGTCTTGTTACCTCAGAACACAGAATTTTTCTTGGAATGTGCTTTTTGGTCCTTCCCAGGTGTAGCAGATAGGAGTGAGTTTACTTCAGATTACTCATTATTGCTTGCTGATGTTGTTAAATTAAATTTTTAAAATATCCTTTATATGCCTCTATGGAAAAACATGTTTTTGGTATATGCAGCTTGTCCTTGTGATTGTATACAGCTTAACCTTCAGAGTATAAACTATCTGATGCTCTGAATAAAGTTGTCTATTGCATGAGACTATTGCCTGCCTCATTTATCAGCTCCATTCTCCCACCGCCTCTAGAGTGGTAAACACTCCCCCACAGGTACTTCCCCAGGATCATCCTCACAGCAAAGTTCAAGACAATATACCCCTTCCTGGGTTGCAAGGAGTCATGTTGGGTCTGCTGATGGGCCACATGTAAAGTGTTACTGAAGTGATAGGCCAACCAGAGCTACCTAGTAAGAGCCTGTTTCAACAAACAAACAAAAAGCTTCACAGCAAAAAGTATGTGTCCAAGTAATCTTAGCTTGCTTCCATATGTCATGTTGATTTCAACTCTTCTTTAAAAAAACAATAAATAAGCATAAAATATTTAAAATGATATAAAATATGAAGCTGTGTTTTTGGTAAAAATAACTACAAGTGTTTGGGATAAGGATGGGTTTTGTATGATAAAATAAGATTTTGTCCTAAGAAAAAATATGACAGATGGGTAAGGGTTGGGCCCTCAGAGTCAGTACAGAACACACCCAGACACCAAATTCTCAGCACAAAGGAGATGTATTACCTGGAGTGGCAAGCAGGGGCTAGGGGAGTGGGGGTGCTACCTCTGAATCAGCAGGTGCTTCTGCCTAAGTGAGTTTTTAAGGAGAAACAGGGAAGTCTGTGCTAGGGTGAATTGGTAAGTACTGATTGGACAGGCTAGCCAGTATAGGCAAATAATGAATTTTGATTGTCATACCTTGGTGTTTAGTCTCAGGCATGATTCTGTGGCCAAATGAGGGGATAGACCTTGAGGGCTAGCTTTAAAAAAAGTGATCTAACTGTTTAGCATGCTCGGGGCTGGGGAAAAGGCAGAACCTGCCAGTGCCATGTTTACCCTGCTCCGGCCTGTTAGAGAGCCCTTCGAGATGAGGACAAAATACTATAAAAGCTTAAAGTCAAGTTGCAGAAGGTCTGAGAACATTATACAAGGTTGGTGGGGGATGGGACTTCAGGGTAATATATGCTTGATAATTAATATTTATAAATTCTTAAGATTATGATCTATTCATGGTAATAAAAAGTGACTTAAAAATATATGGCTAACTAAACTGTGTGTCTAATCACTTATGTCTTTGCTAACTTTGTTAAGCTTTAACCATTGGGAGAAAATGAATCATAACAAAAATAGTTTCCCCATGGACTGTGTCTATGGTTTAAAGTTTATTTTGATGCTAAAAGAGCTTCAATTCAATAATGTAATCTTTAAGGCTCAAAATCTTTTTCTTTCTTCTGTTTTTTTGAGACAGGGTTTCTCTGTGTAGCCCTGGCTATCCTGGAACTTACACTGTAGATCAGGCTGGCCTTGAAGTCATGTAGATCCACCTGCCTCTGCCTCCCAAGTACTTGGATTGAAGGTACCACCTGACTAAGGCTCAAAATGTTAACAGAGATAAAATTATAAAATCCTAATCTTATGAGTTAATAATTTATTGTAAACTTTTAGAACAAAAACAATTAAGATATAAAAGTTAATGATTAGTCACCTTATAAAAGACCTAATGTGTTTAATGTGCTCAGAATTGTAGTCATGTTAAACACAAATGTTACTTATTTACAGAGACAAGATTAGATGGAGACCAATTTGTAACTCCTGTTATATATATAGACATCTGTAGATGTTGTCAAAGTTAAGCCTAAAACAGGTAACTCAAAAGAAGTTTAAAGTAAACTTAAATTTTGTTTAATATAAAATAATACTCAAAATCAGATGTATTTAAAAACTGGTTATGAAAATTTAAATGCTTGAGGAAATTGGACTGAATTTACAGTTCACTTACATGGCAGACATGACCAGTCTCAAGTAGCACTCTTTCCCTTGGATGGACACAGATCCTATCATCATAAACTGCATGCTAGCCTTGTTACAGGATTAGATGGAGGGGAAGTTAAGACATGCCAGAAATCTGCTGCCCTGCTCTCCAGCTGTGCAGCACTGACCAGGAAAATCTCCTCCTCCTCATATATAGGGAAGATGAACTACTCCTCATCTCTCACATGACCAGGGATGGACTCTAGCCCAGTGGAGCATCTTAGAGTCTGCACCTACATCCTGAGTGTCTCAAACAACAGAGAGGCAAGTAACAATTACTCTGCACCCAATGTCTCCCTAATTGACATCTGAGGATGCCATGAACAGGGGAAGCTGGTACCCAAGCCTGCCAACAGACTGCTATGGGACCTGCATACTAGTTCAATTGGCCACACCCTCTACTCTAGATTTCAATTTTCTTCTTTTTAGCAAAAGCTAATTCCAGGGCTGAGAGGCAATTACCTGATTCTGTAAAAATTTCCCAAGACAATTTTAAATACCATGAGATAGAGGCTCTGTCACAGGACTAGTCAACACAGCAGGCTCAACTATGGACATCCATTTAAAGACTGAGTTACATGTATTATCCTGTGGATCCACCGCAGCTGTGTACAGAAAACAACATGGCCTTGAGGAAGAAACCTGGTCTGTGAATGCACACCCAGACCAGGCTCTCTGAGTCACCTTCCAGAGAGGATGGGGACCAGCTCTGGAGCCCTGCTCCAGTCGCAGCTCAGAAGCCAGTGTGCCTTCTTATGTATAAAGCTTAAGAAATTCAACAGCGGATACTTGGAGACAGAAGTTACGAAGCCCTTTTCTCTCTGTGGACTCATGGTAAAATTAGTCAAATGCTTCTTCCTAGAGGGCTGACTGCAACATCTCACCAGGACTGGACTATGACACAGCATTTTACTAGCTTTGCTGTGTCTAAAAATAACAGGTTTATAGGAAAGTATGATTTCCTGACTGTGCATACAAATAACAGCTGGCCCCTGACTGGGGGTGGGAGTGACAGGGTGCCACCCCCCCCCCCCCCCCCCCCCCCACCCCCAACCCCGCCACCACCACCCCCAACCCCCGCAGAAGAAGAGGTGGAGACAGAAGCAGGAGCTGCAAGTCCCCAGGAAAAGGAGCAAGACGACACAGCTGCCATGCTGGCTGACGTCATGGCCTGTCCCCATGATGAGAAGCCACCTCCTGCCACAGTCTGACTCTTAATCCCTTCTGCACCCTAACGCTTTGTAGCCAATAAAGTTATGTCTGTAGATTAAAAAGAAAAGCAGCTGACCCTCATAAATGATCAATAAAATAGACCAACAATCCCTGGTGTCATAGCAAGCTACATGGACTCTTGTCCTCCTCCTAGGTTTAATGACCAGGCCCTGCTCAACTGATTGTTACCCAGGACCTTCTCCATAAAAATCAAGGACTCAAAAGTAAAAGAAAGGGGGAAAATGAAATGACTAAGGTAAGATGATCTTGTCATCCTGACTCCGTTTTGTGTCTGCTTAGACACTTCTCAGCCCTCTACACTCCAGCAGCCATGGCTTCCTTGGCAGCACATTTGGGATTGTCCGTGACCCTAACCATGGTCCAGATCATTAATGCTTGAACAAACTAAACCAAGTAAAATAACCAGTAAAGGTATAAATAAAAATTAATGGTCATGTTATGTGCGAAATGACTACTATATCTTGCCAAAACAGATGTTGAAAGTTTACTCTGACCCTTATATCTAGGGTCAGATGTAATTGTGGTCTGTGTGGTCTTTTTGACTTTAAAAATGCTGTACCCCATGCTGGGCAGTGGCGGCACACACCTTTAATCCCAGCACTTGGTGGGCAGGAGGAGGCAGATCTTTGAGTTTGATGCCAGCCTGTTCTACAAAGTGAGTTCCAGGATGGTCAAGACTGTTCCACAGAGAAACACTTTCTCAAAACACAAGCAAAACAAAACAAAACCAAAATTTCTTTGGGGGATGAAGAGATGACTCAGTGGTTAAGAGTACTTGTTGCTCTTCCAGAGGACCCTGGTTCGATTCCCAGCACCCACATGGTGGCTCACCACTGTCTGTAACTCCAATGCCTGAGGATCTGACACCCTCACACAGACACACATGCAGGGAAAACATCAATGAACATAAAATAAAAATAAATCATTAAAAAAAAATACCGTACCCCTGAACTAAAGCACCTAGAGTCTTTCTTTGGCTTTAGCTCCCTCTTGGTCACTGGCCAAAGGTAACGAACTAATTGGGCTTCATATGCACGGTGGTCTGTAACTTGCTCACCTCTACTCTAACAGTTACTGCTGTGTTGAGCCCGACAGTGCTGTGCATGTGTAGGACAAACCCACGACCCTGTGGAAGGAGCCACCTCTGGGTGAGACATGAGAGAACTACTAGTTCTGAAACAGCACTTAAATCCCATTCCACACAGGAATCCCTCCAGCTAATGCAGAAGGTTGCAATTTTCTAGAAAGAAAAGAGATAATAATGGGAAACAAACTGGAAGAAGGCGCCCGCGTTCCAGAGGGGGCGGGGAACTACGCTTTGGCATGTCAGCTACGTTTGCCTTTGGTAATTAGGGCAACTCAACCTGCAAGTATTTGAAGGAATGCTTGGCTTACGTTTTTCTCAAGGGGAGTATTTGATATTCATAAACCAGTTTTGATTGTTTTGTGTGTGCTAAGCTACAAGTCCCAGGCAACGAAGCAAACTATAGTGAATGTACAACCTACTTTAACTGGAACTGAAAAAGAAATAAGAAATCATGAAATATGTATATGAACCCCTGTCCAAAAAGAAATAAAGGTTTTAGAGACTGTATGTAAAAAGAGATATTGGAGCTGGGGAGATTCCCCGATGGGGAAGGGCTGAGTTTGGATCCCTTGCAAATAAAAAAAAAAAAGGTTAGAAGTTGGGTGTGGCCATACCTGGCAATAACCCCAGAGCTGCAGATGGAGGGAGAAAGGAGGAGTACCGGGCTTCCTGGCCAGCGAGTCAGAAAAATGGTGAGCTCCAGGTTCAGTGAGAAACCTTGTTTCCGGGGAATAGGGCAGAGGGCGATGGACTTAAAGATGTTACAGGTTTGTGGAAAGTAAGCCAGATAAATTGCCCTTCTGGTAAGTTTTATTAGAATTATTAGCCTCATGGCCATGGGCAGCCATGCTAAGGCCTTCAAAGAAAACAGGACTTCAGGCCTCAGAAAGAGCTTCATTAGCAGAGACAGCCATCATGGACAGCATGCCTGGGGTCTGAAAGAGAAATAGACAGCCTTCCAGTCTCTTCAGCTTTGGAACGTTAGGAGAGTTTACAGCACCACACCATAGGCAGCATAGGGACCCTAAAGGGGGAGCCAGACCCTCCAGCCCCAGGGAACAAAGGGGCTTCATAAGCTGGGGATGTGGGAGTGTTGATACTAAAGCACCTAGCCCACAAGGCACTGATAAAAATAAAGTTGCGATTCAAGGTTGTCCTGGGTCTGGGCCGTGGTGGGGTCTGCAGCTGCAGAGGTGGGAGGGGGAAGTGGGGGTAGGGGTGTTGGAGACTGTGAGAGCTGCAGCGAACTTACCAACTCTCTGGAGAGGGAGGGACTAGGTGGGAAGTGGTGAGTATGGTGTGATTTGGGGAAGAGAGCAGCAGTTGTGTTCCCCTGACCCCCTCCAGCCTCCACACATGCTCAGTTCTTCACCATCGGGCCTGCTATCACGTGACCATGATGATACTGGACTAAGCCTCTGAAACTGTAAACAAGTCCCCAGCTAAATAATTTCTTCTAGAGGTGCCTTGGTCGATCTGAACAGGAGTGGCACACGCCTTTAACCCCAGCACTCGGAAGGCAGAGGCAGGTGGATCTCTGAGTTTGAGGCCAGCCTGGGCTACAGAGTCTGTTCCAAGACATCAGGGCTAAACAGAGAAACCCTGTCTAGGGGAAAAAAAGAAAAAAGAAAAAAGAAAGAGAAGAAAAGAAAGAAAAGAAAAAGAAAAAAATTGCCTTGGTCATGGGGGTCTCTTCACAGCAATAGAACAGTGGCCAAGACACACCCCACTAAACATTTTTAAAAATTAGAAGTTATGTCAAACTAAAGACGAATTCTGAGGACTCTAACGTCTCTGCTGCCGTCTGTCCTTTGCCTGTCAGTTTGTCGTTCCTTCACTCTTTCACTAGTAATCCAAAAAGAGAACCAATTTCTGTCAGTGGAGAAGGGTCTGAGGCCTCTTTCAAGAGGGGGAAATGCCTCTGTTATTCCCTGGGCAAAAACTGGGCTAAAATGTGATTATGAGGTTTCCTGAGCCGTAACAGCCCTCTGGGGTTTGCTGATAAATTTCTGATCACCCTACAGACCTACACAATAGTGTTCCCTGGGGTTGGAGAGATGCCTGGTGGCTGAGTACACTTACTGCTCTTGCAGAAGACCCAGTTTCGGTTTCCAGCACCTACGTGGTAGCTCACAACGGCCTGTAACTCCAGTTCCAAGAGATCTGATGCTCACTTCTGACCTCCACAGGCTCCTGCACACATGTACATATATACATACGGTATGGCACTCATAACTTACCGTAACAAATAAACCTAAAAATACGTTTAATAGGACATCCTGACCTGTATTGAAATTTTCCATTTGTAAAGGGATCTTCCTCTCATGGATGAGCTCTACTGATTGGTTGCTTCATTGTCTGTGTGTTCATGCAGGCACCCTGTGTCAGGGAATGCATGCGAAGGTCAGAGGTGGGAAAGAACTGACCTCCACACCTGTGTCCTGGCACCCCCCACCCCCAATAATAAGCATTTAAAAAATTAGAAGTGTCAAACTCAAGATAAATTTTGGGGAATCTAACTTCTTAACTCTATTCTCGTCTGTCTTCCTTGCCTTTCAGCTTTACCATCTTTTTTTTTTAAATTTTAATTATTATTTATTTGTATTTATTTATTATTATTTATTTGTGTATACACACACACACACACACACACACACACACACACAAATCTGTATATGTGCGTATACCTGAGGTTAGGCCCATCCCCTGGAGCTGGAGTTACAGGCAGTTGTGAGCTGCCTGATGTGGGTGCTGGGAATCGAACTCAGGTCCTCTATAAGAACAATACATGTTCTTAACCACTGAGCTATCTCTCCAGCACCCCAGCTTTACCATCTTTCCTTACTCTTTTCTCTAGTAATCCATGCACAGGACAAAAACCATAATCCCTAACTGTCCTGAAGTCAGCTGTCTCCTGCCAACGGTTGGATGATGGAATTGAACTCAGGTCACCAGGCCTGTGTACAAGCACCAACACCTACCGAGTCACCTCTCTGGCCTTGATTAGCCTGTGTCTACAAAACAAGCACCAGCTTTTGGCCCCCATTTCACTGGGGCCTTTATGTTTTAAAGAAATGTTTCTGCTTTGTTTCTACTGAGTGCGTTGTGATTTGATGCAATTGTTCCATGAGCTCCATATTTATAGGAATTGATTTTATGTAATCTAGAGTTTGACTAAATGTGCAGATGATCTTAATTTGTTTCAATCTGTTATAAATTTAGATTCACACTCCTTTTTAAATGACTTTACTTCATTTTGTATGTGTAGGCCCAAAGTCATTCCTCAGGAGCATCTACCTTGTTTTCTGAGACAGAGTCTCACTGGGACCTATGGCTCCCCAGTTGGGCTAAGACGACTGGCTAGTGAGCCTCAGGAATCCACCTGTCTCCACCTCCCCTGCACTGGGATTACTTCTGTGCCTGTGTCCTACTTTTTACATGGATATTGGGGCTCAAACTCAGATCTTCCTGGACTTTACCAACTAAGGTATCTTCCCAGCCCCTGCTTCATCTTACCAGTTTTCTTTCTTTGATTATTTTTATTTTATGTGCATTTGGTGTTTTGCCCGCATGTATGTCTGTGTGAGGGTGTCGGGTATCCTGGAACTGGAGTTACAGACAGTAGTGAGCTGCCATGTGGTTGAAGGGAATAGAACCCAGGTCCTCTGGAAGAGCAGTCAGTGCTCTTTTTTTTTTTTTTTTTTTTTTTTAAGATTTATTTATTTATTATGTATACAGTGTTCTGCCTGCCTGTATGCCTGCATACCAGAAAAGAGCACCAGATCTCATTACAGATGGTTGTGAGCCACCATGTGGTTGCTGGGAATTGAACTCAGAACCTCTGGAAGAGCAGCCAGTGCTCTTAACCTCTGAGCCATCTCCCCAGCCCCAGTCAGTGCTCTTAACCACTGAGCCATCTCTCTAGCCCCTCATCTTTCTTACAAGTTTTAACATAAAGGGTAGCTCATTTTGGTGTATCTGTATACTGTCTTGGCATTTGTTATATGGTATGCTCACATGATAAAGCACCCTCACCCCCAAAAAGGTTTTGCCATGGAATAATCTTTCTGTACACTGTGAATATATATTACTCTTATTGGTTAATAAAAAGCTGACAGGCCAGTAGCTGGGCAGGAAGTTAGTCAGGAAAGCCAAACTGAGAATGATGGGAAGGAAGGCGGAGTCAGGGGAGTTATCAGGAGCCAGAGGGTACAGGATATGTACCCTCTGTACAGGTACAGATGTTGGAAGACAGGTGAAGCCATGGGCCATGAGGCAGAATGTAGATTAATAGAAACAGGTTAATTTAAGTTGTAAGAGCTAGTTAGTAATAAGCCTGAGCTATTGGCTGAGCATTTACAATTAATACAAGCCTCTGTGTGGTAATTTAGAAATGGCTCCTGGGACAGGAAAACTCTGCTTTCAAGGTTTGACTCAAACTGACTTATGAGTAATTAAGCACTCATATAGACTTAGTCCAAATCCTTTCACTTTGTAATGTGATCTGTGATATAAATTTTAGGGCAAAATCTCCAGGTCTGACAGCCCTACTGGGCTTGGTCACCTGTTTCAATGTTCCAATTAAAGAGTAACACTGAGGTAACACTGAGGGTCAAAGAGGAAATTTCATCAATATAGCAATGTTGGAAGGAACAAATGGAGGGGCCCAGTGGTCCCCAAGTCCATTTTTGAGGTACTGATGTGAGTTTTAAATTTGAGTAGAGAAAAAGAAAATGGGACAAGGGACAAGAGGTGTACATAATTGAGACAGCCTTAGTCGAGGTACGGTCTTGATCATTGAGTTCCTGTTCTGCGAGGCCGATCATTGGGTTCCTATTCTTCGAGGCCAGAAGTCCTTTGCTTGAGGAGACAAGATGATTCTCAAAGATGTCTTCTGTCTCAGGATGCAGTTGCACTTTCATAGATAATTGCCCACATATGAGGGAAGGTCTATCCTGGGAAGCTCTGCTGTCCCTGGAATCCAAGATGACTGAAGGTTTAAGATAATTATTTACCTTCATGTTTTCATTAAAACTGGCAACTCATCCAAACAGGGTTAGATTTTATCCAAACACCTCCTTCAGAGGAATAGAAACACATCTTTCTGCTAAGGAAATGTTCTGTGAGAAAAGAGAAAAACACGGGAGGAGACAGACGCCAGACTTCAAGGCTGCTTCGTTTTGTTTTGTGAAGCCAAATGAGAAGTCAGTGCTTTTTAGCAAGGTCCATTTCTGAGTGCCTGTTATATAAGATTTAAATCTCCAATAAATGAATCTAAGTTTGCTGATTTCTGATCCACCTACCTCTGAGCTCCTGAGGGCTGGTATTACAGACAGCATGCCTACAGGAAACCATGCCCGGTTTATGTGGTACTGGGAATTGACCCTAGGACTTCATCCACGCTAGGCAGGTACTCTCCCAACCGAACACACCCCATCCATGTTAATGTCTTTTGCCTGCTGCAGATACAAGTTTTTATGAAAATATAGTAACTTTGTTAAGAATAACAACAACAACAACAAAAACTGAGTGTAGCAGGAGATGCCTGTAATCCCAACATTTGGCCATTTTGAATACGTAGTAAGTTTGAGGCCAGCCTGGG
>CABHPH010132190.1:982-23103 GCA_902168325.1 Peromyscus nudipes | reverse complement strand
AGAGAAAGAAAGAAAGAAAGAAAGAAAGAAAGAAAGAAAGAAAGAAAGAAAGAAATGCTTTTGGAGGGAAAGGGTTTTAAACTGTAAACTACTTCTGTCCTAAAGGAAACAAATTGTTTCCCAAAAATGGAAAGGGTGAGGGTAAAACTAGAAAGTCCAAACAGGCTGTAAAAACATTAGTGAAAGATAAAACTTATGATCCCAGCACTTGGGAGGCAGAGACAGACGGGTCTCTGTGAGTTCAAATCCAGCCTGGTCCACATAGGGTTTTAGGCCTGAGTTACATAGTAAGACCAATTAAAAAAAAAACAATCCCTGGTGGTGCACACCTGTAATCCCAGCTAATCTTGAGGCTGATGCAGGGTTAGCCTGGGCAACAGTGAGTTCACAGGCAGCCTGGTCAATTTAGTGACATCCTCTCTCAAAATACAAAGTAAAAACAATTTCTTAGGTCAAAATTAAAAACTGGGATAAAGGAGCCGAGAGCTCTACTGGATTGGCAGGCAGCAGGAATACAGAGTGACATTGGGCCTGGCTTGAGCTCCAGAAGCCTCAAAGCCCACCCCCAGTGACACACTTCCTCCAACACGGCCACACCTCCTAATCCCTCTCAAGTAGCACCATTCTCTAATGTCCAGCCATCTAAATATGTAAGCCTATGGGGGCCACTCCTATTCAAACCACCACAGAAGTACAGCGCAACTTTCTACCTACACTAAGTTCTTATGTTTCTGTTTTAAAAAACTGAATTGAAGAGCAAGACTTCTGTGTTACCCCTTTCCTATTTGATACCTGATGATTAGATTTTATCCAAATATTTCCTAGATAAGGATAAAAATGGATCTCAGTGTTAAATTCACATGTTTTCTGATTGGGTTGAAGTCTTCCTTTGTCAGAAAAGGTACCAATGAAGCAGTAGGAAAAATTATGTCACAAAGAATTATTCAGTTATTCAGGGTGCTGGAGAGGCTGCTCAGTGTTTAAAGGCACTTGTTGCTCTTCAAGAGGACTTGAGTTTGGTTCCCAGCACTGTGTCTGGCAGCTCATCACAACTGCATGTGCCTTCAGCTTCAAGGGCTCCAGCTGCCCTTTCTTTCCAGCCCCCTGTGATGCTTCCACCTCCCACATAACACTGCTCTATTGACTCTTATTAGATACTCCACAATTCCAGGTTCTCTTTATCCAAAGCATACAAAACAACCAGTTTCCGATGGAAACATTGACTATGGTTTTTGTTTTGCTTTTTTTTAATTCAAACTGACCCAATGCTGGAGCCAAAAGATACCTCTTTGGAGGCATAATAGACTATTTGAGAACAAGCTAAATTTGCTAGAAATAATAAAGGGCATACCTTTAAAAACATATGTTAAAAAACAGTATACATGGGTAAGGTTTTACTTAAAAAGAGAGAAAATTAGCCAGGGGTGGTGGTGCACACCTTTGATCCCAGTACTCAGGGGGCAGAGGCAGATGAGTCCCTATGAATTCAAGGCTAGTCTGGTCTACATAGTGAGTTTCAGGCCAGCCAGGGCTGCATAGTGAGACCCTGTCTCCAAAAACAAAACAAACAAAACAAAACACATACATACAAAAAAAATAATTTTTAAAAATTGGTACTTGGAGCTGGGTGGTCAGTGTATGCCTTTAATCCCAGAACTTGGGAGGCAGAGGCAGGCAGATCTTTGTGAGTTCGAGGCCTCAGTATGGAGACCAAGCTAGTCTTAAATCTATAGCAACCCACCTATTTCTGCCTCCTGGTTGTGGGAATGAAAGGCACAAATCACCGTGTCCACCTGTCTCCTTTTGGTTTTAATTTCTATTTCTTTGTCTATGTGAATTGTTTCTTTTCTATTTTTTTGATTTTGTTTTGGAGACCGGATCTATGTAGTTGTAGCTGAGATTCACAGAGATCCTCCTGCCTCTGCCTCTGGTATGCTGAGATTGAAGGCATGCATGACCATGCCTGGCTAATTGTTTCTTCAAAAGATCATTTGTCCTCAGTTGTACCAACTTTAAAGTGAACACACTGTGTAACCCCATGGCTCTCTGTTGACTGCTTATTTGCTGAGAATTACTACTAGCTTACAATACCCAATGAATAGAAGCTCTTAGTCAAGTTCAGTATAATTCTCAAAGTATCAGAGATCATAAATCGCCTTTGGTGAGACAATCACAGCAAACGAGGTGGGCTTTTGTGGGTGGGGTATGTGTGAGGGAATACAGACATGCAGGCCCAACGGCCACTCAGGAGTTGTTCTTCACGCACTGTCCACTTTTTGGGGGAGAGGGGGCAGGTTCTCTAGCCTGAAACTAGCCAGTTAGGTTAGGTTGGCTGGCTAGGGAGGCCCAGTGATCTACTTGTCTGTCTCCCCAGCTCTGGGATGACAAGAGCATGCCACCCTTCCCTGGTTTTCGATGTCAAACACTGAACTGACTAAGAGTTCTTTAGCACCCAAGCTCTAGGGTATATATATCTCAACACTTTTGAGACTCTTATAACTAATACTACTATAGCACAATGATCTTTATTGTTTGAGACAGAGTCTCATGAATACTAGTCTCAGAACAGGCAAACACTCTACCAGTCGGAGGGACAGCCCCAGCCTGCACAGTCATTTCCCACCTGATGTCTGTGTGGTGCTAAGTTGTACTGGAGACCAGAGGCTGGCACCAAATTGTGCTCACTCCCTGACCATGTCCAACTGTCAGCACGGTTCAGATTTGTGTCTCAGGAGAAGCTGGAGTCATCACAAGCCTCAACTCCTTGGAGCTGTGAGCAAGCACTCGAGACAATACACGGTAACTCTTTGAACGCCAAGCGTTGTCTGTACTTTCTTTTATTATCATAATAGTCTTTGCATCAAGGTACATAGCAATGATAGCAGGTTTCTTTTTAAAGCTTAGTATTAAATATTAAATATCTTCCCCATTTTAATTTTACATTACTCTGCCAAGAAAAAAAAGGTTTTAAACTCAAGTTACTTGAAGCCTGGACATACTTCCATGATTAGCCGGGCTACATCAAGGCGGTGACTTCATCTGTCCTGCCATATAAGCAGATCTAGGCCCTAGAAAGACGGGACCAGGTTATAATTGTTTTTGAAAAGTGAGCTACAAAAATGGGTGGCCTGTTATCAGCCAGGTTACAAAGTAAGGATGGGGGTAAGGGAGGGATATTTTCTTCAAGAAAAAACAAAACATAATTTCTGAAGAATCCCAGTTCATAATTTCTTTTCCCCAAAATGGCTGGAGGAATGGGTGAAATCTCAACATGAGCTTCAAAGTCCTATCCTGGAAGGACCAGTAGTCCTTGCTGAGGAGCCTGCTGAGGAGTGGCTCCCAGCCGGGGAATGGAAAGGGGAGGTTTATTGCCCGGTGGCTGTGACAGTGAGCTGAGGCTGACTGGTACTCAATCCTCTAAGAGGTTTCTTCTAGAAACAGACAACTCAGACTCTCCCTCTTACTTCAGCAAAGAAGTTATTTTTAAAAGCACTTGGGAAGTTCCTCCTCCACCCTCAGGGTGGGAAGGCTCAGAGAAGGGAGTCGTCGGTACAGCCGCCTTCTAGGCCGTAACGGAATTCCTGAAGGTTGGAGACCCCATAGAAGTGGACGAAGGCTGCAGCCACCACCAGGACGTGGAAGATCTGATGGGACTGGAACTGTAGGAATAGACAGAGACCCACCTTTAGGAGGCTGGGGAGCAGTCGGAGGAAGCATTCAAGAACTGTCTGATCTCACAAAAGGGATGCTTGCTAGAGAACATTACAAAAAACCTATCAGAGACACCAGTGTTGACTTCCTTCAGACACAATGTACAGTCGAGTGCTTCACGACCCAAATCACTTAACACCTCTCCTCAGAGCTTTGACCTTGGGTCAGTCCCTCCCCATCCCAGGCCCTGCTAAGAGTCATTTCTTACCCATATGTCAAATTTTCCGGGAAAGAAGCGCTCAGGAATCCGAGCAGCATACAGGCCAGCTCCGGTGATGTACATCACAGCCATGAGGAAGAACCAGCCCATCTGGCCCACTGTGGTGGCCTTGACAAAGCCCTCAGCGATTGTAAAGTGCATGGTGGGTACAACACCACTCAAACCAAGTCCCAGGAACACTCCTGAACAGAACAGACATGACTGTCAAGCAGGAAAGAGCTATGTGGAAGGCTCCGATTTGAATCTGCAATTTATGTATTTATGAAAAGCAACTACTTTCTGATGAATAGTACACGTTTAGGGGATTTAGGCAAAGATGACTAACAGCAGACAGTTCTTGTGGGTCGAGGGATCCTATGCCCTCTCTTGGCCTCTGTGGGCACCTGCACACACATGGCAGACACAGACTCACACTCTCTCTCTCTCTCTCTCTCTCTCTCTCTCTCTCTCTCTCTCTCTCTCTCTCTCACACACACACACACACACACACACACACACACACACACATATATATACACAAATAAGGGGGGTGGGACTAGCTGGTGGTGAACTCCTTTAATCCCAGAACTTGGGAGGCAGAGAATGGTGGATCTCTTTTAGTTTCAGGCCAGCCTGGTATACATATTGAGTTCTGGACCAGCCAGGGCTACCTAGTGAGGCCTTTTCTCAAAATAAACAAACAAAATTTGAAAAATCACAAAAGGTTATTTCAAAAATCCTCTATGACTTGGTACAGATCATAGACAGCTAGGGCTCAGGGGCTCCACTGGGCTCGGGGCTCCACCAGGCTCAGGGGCTCCACAGCCAGGAGAGCAGGTTTGCCATTAAGACCATAGAAAGGGATGAAGAGATGGCCAGTGTGTAACAGTGTTTGCTGCTCTTCCAGAAACTTCCCAGCACCCAGGTTAGGCGACTCACAACTGCCTGGAACTCCAGCTTCACGAGATTTGACACTTTCTTCTGGCTTCATCTGGGCACATACACAGATACATACTAAGACACTCATAATCATAAATAATAAATCTTTTTTTAAGGGATCATTAAAACACCTGCACATGCCGGGCAGTGGTGGCGCACGCCTTTAATCCCAGCACTCCGGAGATCCGGAGAGGCAGGCGGATCTCTGAGTTCGAGGCCAGCCTGGTCTCCAAAGCAAGTTCTAGGAAAGGCGCAAAGCTACACAGAGAAACCCTGTCTCGAAAAACCAAAAAAAAAAAAAAACCAAACAAACAAAAAAAAAAACACCACCAAAAAACCCAAAAAAACAAACAAACAAACAAACAAAAAAAAACACCTGTACAGGATCAAGCCAGTCAGAATTCCAGCACAGACAGGAGAGGCTCACAAAGTCCCTGAAGAGCTGTGACAGTTGATGGATACTGGTTAAGGCAGTCAGTTTTCTGAGGGGTGTGGCCAGGGGGAGGTTGTATAGGTTGTATAGGTTGTTAGTGGACAGCCCCACACCCATGTGCACATGGGCAGAACTGGACTCAATGGGCCATTTGAAAAAAAAGAAAAAAAGAGAGGGCATGAAGCTGGGAGGGGGGCAGACTGGGGGAGGTCTGGAAGGAGCTGGAGGGGGAACACATAGAATCAAAACACACTGTATACAAGAATGAAATTCTTAATAAACTTTACATTTTTTTTGTTTGTTTTATCTTTGTTTTTTGAGATTGGAAGAATTTCTGTGTAGCCTTAGTTAGCCTGGAACTCACTCACATAGACCAAGCTGGCCTCAAACTCAGAGATTCGCCTGCCTCTGCCTCCCGAGTGCTGGAATTAAAGGCGTGCACCACCACTGTTCAGCTACAATTTACATTTTAAAGTCATAAAGACTGAAGTAAGCCAGGTGTGGTGGCAGAGGCAGACGCAGAGGTAGGCGGATCTCTGTGAGTTCGAGGCCAGCCTGGTCTACAGAGCGAGATCCAGGACAGGTTCCAAAACTACACAGAGAAACCCTGTCTCGAAGAAAAAAAAAAAAAAAAAAAACCAATAAAAAAACAAAACAAACAAAACAAAACAGCAGGATTGGGCTGATTCATCCCATGGTCTAACACCTCTGAGCTTTACAACATGTCTTCCTACCTGCCCAACCCCCTTTCTTTCTTTCCTCCTCCCTCTCTAGCATCAGGGAGTGAACCCTAGACCTTGTAAATACTAGGCAAGAAGCAAATGCTCTTCCTTGGAACTATTATCTCCAGCCCTTTTATCTTTTACTTTGAGACAGGGTCATCAGGCTGGCCTTGGACTTCTGATCCACCCACATCAATCTCTTGAATACTTGGGATTAGAGTAGTGGTTCTCAACCTTGGGTCAAGACCCCCTTGGGGGAGGGGAAGGATGTTCAACAGCCCTTCCATAGTGGTCACTCAGGACCATTGGAAAATATAGATATTTACATTGTGATGCATAACAGTAGCAAAATTGCAGTTATGAAGTAGCAACAAAAATCATCTTCTGGTTGGGGTCACCACATACGAGGAACTGTATTACAGGGCTGCAGCAGTAGGAAGGCTGAGAACACTGGATTAGGCATGCAGCACCAAGCCCAGTCAGGCCTACTCACCTGCTCTTGTCTGCCGGTGCTTAGGAGTGGCAAACCGATCCCACTGTGCCACAATGATGGCAGAAATGCCCAGGACACAGACGATGGAGAGGTAGATGAGCCGTGGCTGTGGGGAGCAGTAGAAGGAGTAATAGAGCCAGGGGACAAAGCTCCCCATAATCAGTAGAGCAATCCCTGAATAGTCCAGTCTAAAAACAAGCCACAAAAATCAAGCGCATGAATGGGAGAAATGAAGAATTCCTGTGGCTCACTGCAGTTAACTGTTTTGCACCTGCACCCAGATTTGACCCTCTCCAGTCTCAACCTTCCCTACAATCTATCCTGGGAACTAAACTGGACTCAAGGGACCATTTGAAAACAAAACAGAAAGAAAGAAAGGAGAGGGCATGAAGCTGGGAGAGGACAGGCTGGGGGAGGTCTGGAAGGAAGCTGGAGGGGGCAATAGATAAAATCAAAACACACTGTATACAAGTATGAAGTTCTCAATAAAACTTACATTTTTTGTTTTGTCTTTGTTTTTTGGAGACAGGGTTTCTCTGTGTAGTCCTGGCTGTCCTGGAACTCACTCTGTAGTTCCCGATTCCACAAGGTTAAGCACATTTTACTTTCCAGTGAAAAATTCTCTAAGAAAACCAGGTGTGTTGAGCACACCTATAATCCTAGCACTTGGAAAGTGGAGGGGAGAAGATGGAGAGTTCAAGGCTACAGAGACCTTAAGGCCATCCTGGGCTGCATAAGCCACTTTTAGAAATTCTGCCACAATCCAGCTGGTTCTCAGCATCACACTCAGGAAGGGCCCTGAGTTATTTCCCCAATCTGATGGAGTTCTGAAAACAAAACCCTCAGATTAAGAGCATAGGGGATTTTGGTTGTGTTAGGTAGTCTACACTGGTCTCCAATGTGTAGTTCATTTTCCTGCCTCTACTTCCTGAGTGCTGGGATTACAGTTATGTGCCACATGCCTGGTGTAAGGTACTTTTGCTTGTCCTGTTCTTATGGTTCATAATGATGCTATTAAGCTGATAAAACACTACTCAAAGATCGGCTTTGGACTACAAACTGCCCAAGACAATTCCAAGGTGGCTGTGATGGTCCACCATCTTACACCTCTAGCCAGACTTTATATGAGCTTTGCCCATTACTCTGAGACTGGCTACTAACATTACAGCTAGTCCTTGTGAGACTTAACCATTGTTTTGGTTTTCTTACAGAATCCCACACAGAAACTGTCGTTCACTACACAGCAGGAAGCAATTTTAAGAAAACGATGCCCCCCCCCTCCCAACAGGTTTTGTTTTCTCAGGGTTATGGATAATTGTCATCTGCTAGAGGTTGGCTGTAAGTTGTAATTATAAGTTGTAAAAGGGCTGGGGGTGGGACAATAAAGTTTAGACTCAGGATTCTCTTTTGGAAAAGAAAAAAGAGAACTATAATAAGGTAGATTATTGTATTTACTTATAAACTAAATCAGTAACTGTCAGCTTTAGATAGTTTGCTTTGGTATGGTTTCTTGTATATTGATACAATGTAAAATTATTTTTCTATTCCTGTTTAAGGAATATATATATATTTGTCATATTGTACATAGGTTCCTACTATTTGAAATATTTTGTATATTGATACAAATATAAAATTACACTTGTCATACTGTATGGATGTTCTACCTGTTTAGGCTATTTTGTATATTGATACATATTAAGGATATTGTTGTCATATTATACTATACATTTCTACCTCTGATTAAGATATATTTGTATATTGTCACAAATTCAAGGTCATTGTCCTTATACTGCACATACGTTTACAGATCATTTTTGTAATGTGAAGCCTTAGTCTTTAAGCTTTTTAGGTTGATAATATTACAGGTCAATAGTTACCCATGCTTGTCATACTTATAATCATGTTAGTTAGGTTTTCTAGATATACAGAAATACATGTTGGATAGATAGGTAATCTTCAAACATGTCATAGACCTAAAGAATATGGCATTTAAATGTTTTGATAACTTATAATTCTGTTGATGTGAGACACGATTGCTCCTGGTAGCACTGATCTACTCCCGAGAGGATGTTGGGCATCAAAGACACTCCATATGGAGTTCGTCTTCTTCTTGGCAATAAATGGCCTGTTGGGCAAAGAACTGCCCTTGCCTCAGCTGCTGACAGAAAGCACGATGTCCTTTCCAGATGAGCAGGACACAAGGAAAAGTGACTGTTGAACCTTGCCAAGACAGGGTAAGATTGTCTTTCAAAATATCCTGCTTCTGAAAATGGTCTGTCAGATATTCTAGGTCTATAGCCAAGTGGATGCCCCAGCACTGCAGAGAAACTCTGGGTGACTGTCCAGGCAGCCAGCTGTCTCTGTCATTGCTTGCATTTTTTCGGAAATTGCTTGCTTGCATTTCCCGTTTACCCAGGTAATATTATTTTCCATCTCAGGTCTTTGATGGGGTTGAAGAATAGATTACGGTTACAATAATTTCGTTACAATAATTTCGTATCTTAGCTAAGAGCATATCAGGTACTAGATTTAGAGTCTTCAGGATAGGACAGCTTTTGGAGTAATCTCTATAATTTGCCATTTACCTATGATCTAGACATTTAGTATGTTTCTTACTTAAGGTTCTTGTTGGTTGTAGTTCCACTTTTGTTTTGTTTCTTTCTTCTGGAAAATTCTTGATAATCGTTCTTATTGAATATAATTTTGTATTAGGTTTAGAACCTTCTTATTTAGACAAAATGGGTAAGTGTAGTGGGTATTCACTCCACCCATGACCTTGGGCTATGTGGCCCAATAGAGGCAGTGCTTCTCGTCTGCCTATGTGATCTCTTAACAGGGAAGAGGGCTGGAGCTGAGAGCTCTCTTGGACGTGGAAGGCTTCCTGATGCATGATTCAGTGAACTGGTCTGGAGCGTTCCCCATCTGTCTCTGGGAGACGAAGAGGCAATGGCATCATTTCATTTTTGTATTTGTGAGTGTTTGGTCCATTTCATCCCTTAATAAATAAGTCTTCTCCCCAGACATCCTTGGGTTTCTTACATTACTTTTCCCTTTAAATTACTGTGTATATGTGTGTGTGTTTACTATCGCCTGAGTATGGAGGTCAGAGGTGGTTCTTGCCTTCTACACGTGGCTCCCAGGATTGAACTTGGGTCATTAGGCATGGTGGCAAATGCTTTTATCCACTGAGCCATCTGACCAACTCTCCTTTTTTTTTTTTGGAGTGAGTCTTGTTCTCTATCCCAGGCTGACCTGAAATTCACTATGTAGCCTGGTCTAGCCTGAAAATCAAAGCAGTTCTCCTGCCTTAGCTTCCTGAGGCTGAGATTACAAATGTTGGCTATCACACCTGTTTTTTCCTTTATCCTACCGAGTAGCTGAGAACACAGGTGCATCCCATCCTGCTTGGCACGGACCAAGGTAATAAAGATGCACTCTAGTCACTGGTGTTACTGGGAGAAATGAACTCATCTACCACCCTTACTAAGAAAGCAGGAACAACCACCGCCACTCAAGTAAACAAATCCCCATGCTGAGCCGGGGACGTCAACAGCACCTGACAGGCAGCTGGAATGATGCGTCTAGTAATGCCTGGCCAACAAAGATAAGCTTTTCGGGGGGTGGGGTGGGGGGGGGGGTGAAGAGCACACAGACTGCCTGCACACGCGACTTTGGCTGAGCCAGTACAAAGATAAGCTACAGTTATGTACTTGGCCTTGAAGACAACCCACTGACACCTCAAGTTTCACAAAAGACAGTACTGTTTCAGTAGAAAACACAGCCCAGCACTGCTTCCATCTGCTGAGGAGGCCGTGGGAAGTTTATCATGAAGTTTTTCAGGAAAAACTTCATCATCTTGTCATAACATCAGAAGAGAAGATTTCACTCCCTGGGGTACAACAGGGGCTCAGTCATCGTTAGAGCAGCCCAAGCACCTGTTCGGCACTGGGACAAGATGTGACAATAATGCACATGGTCTCCGCTACTGCTGTCATTTCAACTTACTTGGAAAAAGTCCGAGAGACTTTCTCTGAATGACAATAGACGGTGTGGAAGAGCCAGGAGAAGCTGAGGCAGAGCACTGCGCCCAGAAAGAACATCCCGAAAACCACCTTCTCCTGGAGGGGAGCCATGAAGTACATATTTGGTCTGAGCATGGTCAAGATTCCCAAAAAGAGGAACAGCACAAAACCTGCACAAGGAAAAAAGGAAACCCAAAACCCATGAGGAAAAGTGGAATGTCTGGACTGTGACAGCTGCTGCTTCTATCAGTCACCCAGGAGAACCAGCCATGAGAACTGCCATCAGCGAGAGAGACCAGCCCAAAGACATTTCATTCTTCTTTTTTTTTCTTCAAAGATAAGGTTTCTTTGTGTAGCCCTGGATGTCTTCAAACTCAGAGATCTACTTGCCTCTGCCTCCCAAATGCTGCAATTAAAGGCATGGGCCACTATCACCCAGCAAGACATTTTATTTTTGAGACAGGGTGTCGTGTAACTCTGTCTGGCCCCCAACTCCCTGTGTAGCTAAGGATGATCCTTCCCATCCTCCTGTCTCCACCTCCTGAGGACTGGGATTACGGGCATGTGCCGCCATGCCCCGTGTAATCGTGCTAGGAGTCAAACCCAGGACTTCTTGAAGCAGGCAAACATACTATCAGCAAACGTACATTCTCAGGCCAGAAAAATGACATTCTGTGAAATGTTGGCATTTTGTTTTTATAGAGGCAAGTTAGGAAATAGGAATTCCCACCACATGAATGTTCTAGCAGGAATCCAAATAGGACATACAGTACCATTTTCCCTTGTTTTGGGGCTTCTACTCTGTTTTAAAGAGCAGTAAGCAAATGTCAATTAAGGTCAATGATGATTTAAAGGCAAGACTCCTAATATCAATTATTCAGAGAAACTTTACTCTCTCCCCATGGACAAACACTATAGAATTCCTTAGCAAGTAAGATTGGAACTCCTTTTTTGTTATTTGTTTCTTTGTTTTTGAGACAGGGTGTAGTGGTTTGGAAGACAATGGCCCCAATAGCTCACCCGGGATGACACTATTAGGAGGCGTGGCCTTGTTAGAGTAGGTGTGGCTTTGTTGGAGAAAGTATGTCACTGGGGGTGGGCTTTGAGGTCTCAGATGCCCAAGTCAGGCCTAGTCATGCTCACAATCTCTTGCTGCTGCTTGCAGATCCAGATGTAGAACTCTCAGCTCCTTCTCGAGCACCACGTCTGCCTGCATGCTGCCATGCTTCCTGCCATGATGATAATGGACTGAACCTCTGAACTGTAAGCCAGCCCAATTAAATGTTTTCCTTTATAAGAGTTGCTGTGGTCATGGTGTCTCTTCACAGCAATAAAAACCCCAACTAAGACACACGTTTAATTCTAGCACTTGGATCTCTGTTTGAGTCCAGCCTGGTTTACACAGGAGTTTACTCAGGCTGACCAGAGCTACGTGGTGAGACCCCGTGTCGTAGTTAGAGTTTCTATTGCTGTGAAGATACCCATGACCATGGCAACTCTTTTTTTTTTTTTTTTTCAAGATAGGGTTTCTCTGTGTAACAGCCCTAGCTGATCTAGAACTCATTCTGTAGGCCAAGTGCTGAGATTAAAGGTGTGCACCACCACTACCCGGCACCACGGCAACTCTTATAAAGGAAAACATTTAATTGGGTGGTTTACAGTTCACATTATCATCATGGTAGGAAGCATGGCAGCACACAGGCAGACATGGTGCTAGAGAAGGAGCTGTAAGTTCTACATCTGGATTGGCAGACAGCAGGAAGAGAATGTCACAAAGGGCCTTGCTTGAGCATCGGAGACCTCAAAGCCCACCCCCAGTGACACACTTCCTCCAGCAAAGCCACACCTACTCCAACAAGGCCACACTACCTAACAGTACCACTTCCTGTGGCATTCCTATGGGGCCATTTTCTTTCAAACTACTACAGTGTGCATCACTACCACTAAGTGAAGACTAGAGTTCTTGCTGAGAATGTTGCTCAGTGGTACAGCACTTGTCAATAAAAATTGTGTATTTTCCTCATCTAAATCACTCACCAAGCAGATGGGTCCAGATGTTGCCAGTTTCTGTATGGATGCGGAAGATGCTCTTGAAGCAAGCCCGAAAGGAGGGCATAGGTGGTCTATGGCCGTGTAACAGGTAGTCGTTGTCTTTCAGCCAGTCGGGAAGGACATCATATGGGATGACTCTCCAGCGTCCCTCCCAGACCTACAATACACACACACACACAGCACCTTTAGATGGGCCACAGTGTAGACCAGGTTTTCTGAGACACTGCACTGTAGAAGAACCTGTCTAGAGGCTGTCACCCAAGCTTCAGATGGTCCCAAGTCACAGCAAAATAAGCCTGGACTTGGAGATACCAAAGACAGAAAAAATTGGGACTATCAGGGTATTGATCATATTTTGACCAGTTTATGGTGAACCTCCTTAGGCTCCTTGAATTTTCAAATTATAGACAAATCCTTCTTCTGATGTTCTCCTAGAGAGACCCTTTGTCTCCTTCTCCTCTGCCCCCATTTACATTCTAAGTTTTTACTGGGCTAATACTACATCTTTTAAAGCAGGAATGCTTTCCTCTTTCTTTTATGAATGTATTTATTTTGTATGTATGTATGTGGGCATGCATGTTCAAGAGTGGGCATGTGAAGATCAGAGGACAACTTGTGGGAATCATTCATTTTTTTTTACCATGAGGATCAAGCGATTGAAATCAGGTCATCAAGCAAATGTTCTTCAACCCCAGGTAAGCTTGCCAGTTCGAAACATCCCAGACAAGCCTGCTCCCCCCCATCCCCACCCTTCCCTTTCCAGCTCTAGGCTGCACCTTATACACGAACTCCTCCATCTTCTCCATGGCATGGTGGGCCTGCAGAGGAAGCGTCAGCACCCGCACCTCCTCCTCCTCTTCCTGAGGCACTGGGCATGTCTGTTCTTCTTCAGCCTAAGGACAACCAACACAATGATCTAGACCTCACCTCCTAACCTGGACCGTTTCCAGGGAGATCCAAAGTAGCTCAAAGTCACGGCATCCTACCCAGCCTCCCTGTAAAGCGGTGCCTCCTCTCCCAAACATACAGAGTTCACAACACTGCTGTCTGAGATTCACAATTCGTCAATACCAGAGTAAAGTTCTACTGGGCACAGAGGAGGCAGACTGACAGAGACTAGCCTTGGAAAGACACAGGCTTAGTGCACCAGCCCTAGATTTTTTTTTTAATTTACTCTCATTTACTTCAACATTATTACAGGTACATGTTACCTTAGACGTTTTGTACCTGTTCTCTTAAAACATTTTTTTAAAAAATTTATTTGTGTGTGTGTGTGTGTGTGTGTGTGTGTGTGAGAGAGAGAGAGAGAGAGAGAGAGAGAGAGAGAGAGAGAGAGAGAGTGTGAGTGAGCACACATGTCAAGGCATACAGAACTCAAGTCAGTTTGAGGGAGTTGGTTCTCTCCTTCTACCATGTAGGTTCCAGGGATCAAACTCAGCTCCTCGGGCCTGGCAGCAAGCATCTCACTCACTGAGCCATCCTGCCAGCCCCCATCTCTTGGAGGACAAGTAGTCCACGACTTCCCCCAATTTCCCAAACAGTCTTATCTGCCAGTCTACTAATAATTACCTATCTACTCCTCCCTCCTTCCTCCTCTCCCTCTCTCTCTCTCTCTCTGACAGGGTTTCTTTCAATATGTAGCCCTGGCTGGCTTGGAATTCATTATATAGACCAGGCTGGCCCCTCAACCCAGGAAGATCCACCTGCCTCTGCCTCCTGAGACCTGGGATTGAAACTGTGCACCATCACACTGAGCTCCAGTCCACTAATTTCCAAACAAAACCGAAAGACTGCCGCCTTAGTGACTATGCTGGCACTCTTCCTTGCTGCTCTCTGATCACTTACTCTGGGACTGCTATCATGACAACTGTGGCCGGGGTGATGGCACACACTTTTAATCCCAGCCCTGGCAGGCAGACAGGTCGATCATTGTGACTTTAGAGGCCAGTCTCATCTACACGATAAATTAGTTAAGTTCTAGGCCAGTCAGAGCTACATAAAATAACAACAACAAACCAAATAAAACAAAAATAGGGCAAACGGCGTCATGGTTAAGAAAACTTATTTGCTCTTCCAGAGACTGGGGTTCAGTTCCCAGCACCGCGTGGCAGCTCCCAACTGCCTGTAACTCTAGTTCTAGGGGAGCTGATGCCCTCTTCAAACCTCCACAGGTTCTTGCATACATGTGGTGTGTGCAACACACACACACACACACACACTCTCTCCCTTGTCTTATAAAATACATATTTTCTTAAAAAGTCCAAGTGTCAACCACTCTGAATCTACAGCAGCTCCCAGGCATGTGGGGCCTCCCAACTGGTCCCCTCATCCCCAGGCCAATCAAGTGCACCCAACGCAGCAATAGTCACTAATTATTTAAGGAGGGTCTGCGTCGCCCTGGCGGTCCTGGAACTCACAATGATTGTTCGCCTCTGCCTTCTAAGTGCTGGGATTAAAGGATTACAGGCGTGAGCCGCACACCCGACTAAGCACAGCAATTCCTGTTGCTGATGATGTTTTTGAGAAAAGGTCTGTATAGCCCAAGCTAGGCTCAAATTTGCAATCATCCTGCCTCAGCCTATCAAATTTTCAAATTACCAACATATGTTACCATACCCAGTTCCCAGGAAAGTACTTGCCTTAAAAAAAAAAAAAAAAAAAGCAGCGAACTTCTGCCCTCCGGGGTCCTCCCATTGTGCTATAAGCCTGTATTTAAGACCTCCTCCCCCCTTCAATACATGACATTCGGCATTTAAAATTAAAATATATATATATTATATATATAATTGAATGAATACTGCGAATGTAATCTATGAATACCACAAATGTGATGAATATCATGAGTGTAATTTTAAAAATAAATAAATAAATTAATTAAAAAAAAAAAAAAAAGGCCCACCAGCACTTGGGAGACAGAGGCAGGTGGATCTTTGTGAACTGGAGGCCAGCCTGGTCTACAGAGTGAGTTCCAGAACTAGGAACAAGAGAGGTGTGTGTCAGGGAGTCTCCACATCAGCTCTGGATCGGTTACTTCTAGGATCCTTTTACCTGAAAGATTTCCACTAGTGAAAGTTGAAGAGTTTTCTTCTATTACATTAATTCATGTTCACTTAGTGATTATTTATTTTATTTCAGTTCTTCTGCTGAACACTGAGTTTACAAAAGTACTGGTGCTCTTTTGGGAAATTAACTCCCGAAAGCTCACAGTGAGAAAAATAAAGATACCTACAAGTCAGCACGATAAAGACTTGCAGAGAGCTAGCCCCAGGGAACTGTGGTTATTCTGGAAGTAAGATGAGATTTTTTTTTTTTAATTTTAATTTTTTTTCTTTTTTGTTTTTTTTCAAGACAGGGTTTCTCTGTGTAGTTTGGTGTCTGTCCTGGATCTTGCTCTGTAGACCAGGCTGGCCTCGAACTCACAGAGATCTACCTGGCTCTGCCTCCTGAGTGCTGGGATTTAAGGCATGTGCCACCACCAACCGGTGGATTTAATTTTTTTTTTATTAAGGAATTCTTTATTCATTTTACATACCAACCACAGATCCCCCTCTCCTCCCTCCTCCAGCCCCTCCAGCCTTTCCCCCCAACCCATTCCTCCATTCCCTCCTCCAACATGGTACGCCCTCCCATGGGGAGTCAGCAGAGCCTGGTACATTGATCTTAAACAACAGGCTGAAGAGGCTCAGGAGGGCGCCGGGCAGGCGAGGGAACAATTCCGGAAGACAGCTCACCTTGGCTGGGCTGGTGGTTGCCCGTTTGCCTTTCTCCTCCAGCAGGGGTCCCAGTTCAGCCAGTTCCACTGTGTCAGTTTCTCTGTTACTAGAAGGAGCCCCATTGCCCTGTGCCACCACAGGCCCTTTGTGGGAAGACATCTGGCTGCTGCCTCAATACCCTGCAGCTTCAGCTTGAGGAAAGGTTGGGGTCTCTCAGCCCCAGGGGGCAGAGATCTTCCTGTGATGGTGGACACTGCAAACAAGAACATCAGGAGTGTTGACAACATGGAATTCATTTATGTAATTCTACACTGGATATGACACAGCCAATCAGCTCATTGTTTAATGAAATCCACTGTCTTTTTTAGAATATTATGCTTCACCAGAAACTCTAATCTCAGATACATGCATATATAAAATCTCATATACATATATAATCTCATTATATACATGTATGATCTCATTATATATACATATATATATATATGAAAAAGGTAATACCTAGTTTTCTTTGCCATCACAGGTTTTATTGTTACTATACCAAACTGTCACCATCACAAAGTGGGTACCCACTCTGAAAAGGCTCTCCCACAGGAATGGAGCCCATTCAGTGAGGACAGTAATGCCTACCACTCACTCCTCAAACCCCTTCTCCCCATGAAAGGCCTCGATGTGAAACTGACAACAGGAATACCAAGGCCTGCTCTAGACTGTACTCTTGTTACTGTCTAGCTGGCCACTGCAGTGGACTCACTAAACCTAGTTTCTTCTTTTGGCCACGGGGTAGGGAGGTTTGAGATCAGCCTTACTATGTAGCTCCAGTTAGCCTGGAACTTGCTCTGTAGACCAGGCTGGTTTCAAACTCAGAGATCCACCTGCCCCTGCCTCCCAAGTGCTGAGAGTGCTTTAGGCCTGTGCCACCAGGCCGAGCTTTTTTTTTTTTTTTTTTTTTTTTTTTTTAAAGTGAAACACACACCTGGCTACAATTACTAAAAGATCACACAGGCGTAGTAATGGATTAAATAACTGAATTCATTTGGCCTTTATCTACATATATTTGGACAAATATGCCTTGCATATATATATATATATATTTATATATATATATATATACACACACACACACATACTCACTGGTTAATTCCTCTGCAAAATCTACTACAGTGTTTTTAAGAATACAGTCTGGGTTCAAGGCTCCAATAACAAGCTTCCATCACACTTCTCTAACAGCAGGCAATAACTTACCTGGAAGCAGGAAGCTGAAGACAGGAGGCACCCCAAGTTCGCCCTTTGCCACACACATACCTAATCACCAGCTCTGCAAGAGCATGTCCCAACCACCATAGCCCATAAACTTAAGCCCCACTCAAATTACTTTTTTATAAACTAGATACAGACATACAAGATCATTTAGGAAAATCAGAATTCAGTCTTCTCAGAAAACTCTCAAACATTCTAGGATTTTCTGCATTGGACTTGATGTAGTATTTTCAAATTAGGCTTCAGGGAGATATAAATAATATAAAAAAGGAAAGGAATGTTTCCAAAGATTTCTACTATGTTGTAAATTACCAAGTCTTCCTTCTTCCACAGACAAGGGCCTTTGTTACTTATAGCAACAGCCCTAGCCAGAATATTAACACAGGACAATGCTGAAAAAGCAGAGTGGGTTTATGATGAGAGAGAATTTAAACTTAAGAGCCCGGCTCTTTCCTATGGAGAAGTAAACATGACTATTCCCCAAAGACATACTGCTTCACCCATGGCAGCTCCCTATATAAACAAACGCCTCCGGCATCTGCACCAGTTTTTACCCAAGAGTAATCTCAAATCCCTCCCAGAGATTATAATTAGGCATATGTAGGTTATAGTTAATCTTAGGTATCAATGACTGGATTAAAGAGCATCAGGATAGCTGGTAAAGCATTCTTTGGGGTGCTGGGTTTCAGGAAGACACTGGTATTTGATTTAGTGACCCGAGTAAGGAAGATCTGCTGTCACCCATGAGAGTTAGCATCATCTAACTGGCTGCCTCCCGGGCAGAAAAAGACAGAAGAAAAGTGAACTTTGAGGGAGTGTGGTGTTGCATACCTTTAATCTGCACTGGGGGGGAGGGGGAGGTAGAGCCCGGTGGATCTGGGTGAATTTAAGACCAGCCTTGTCTACATCATAGAGTTCCAGACCAGCCAGAGCTACACAGTTATACCTTGTCTTAAATAAATAAATAAATAAATAAATAAATAAATAAATAAATAAACAAACAAATAAATAAATTGATGGGTAGATAAATAATAAATAAATTTTAAGTGTTCTCTCTCAGTGATGGAAGCTTCTTCTTGCAGACATTTGGAATCTAGGTTCCCTGGCCTTTGGACTCTGGGACAAGCACCAAAGGCCTCCAGGTTCTGAAGCCTACAGCCTTCATTTGGTAATGACACCACTGGATTCCCTAGTTCTCTAGCTTGCAGATGGTCCATCTGGAGAGTTAACCCCCACGCTCATATGGGCTAATTCCCCCTATCAAATGCCTGTACCTACCTACCTGCTTGCCTGCCTCCTATTGGTTCTGGAGATGCCTGACTAATATTTTAATCCACCCTCAGGTGAAGGCAATCCTCAGAACTCATGCATCATCCTCTGCTTAACACACACGCAAAGCTGAAAGAGTCAAATCTAGTCCCAGTGAGACACAAACAATAACCCACTATACAGCACACCTTTATGTCAACACAAGCCAGTTCCTCCTCCTTCAAGTGGGCAAGACTGTGACAAGACATTTGCCAACATACACACAGTCACAGTCAACACTTGAGCTCAAGAAGAACAGGAAACTGGAGGCCCCTGGAAACCTCAGTGGACAAGCAACTCACATGAAAAGAAATATTGGGAAATCTTAACTGCTGACCTCAAAACGTACTTCCTCAAAGGGAAGTCCTACCGAATAAACAGTCCTCCGAGATTAATTCGTAACACCGAGCAACAAACAAACCAACAAATAGCTTTGGTCATCTTTGAGAAGTCTGAAAAGAAGGGCCCACTAAACTACCAGTTCCAGCAGGCAACCAGGGGAGAAACTACACAAAAGCACTTGCATTCTGGAACACAATAATAACACACGGGTCCTAAAATGATGCAGATCCACAGTTTTGGTCTGAATCTGTATTTCCAAATGAATGAAGGGGGTACAAGCCAGCCAACAAACATATGGTTTATCATCATCCCACTGGTCAAGGTTTGTGCCTTTTTTCTCCACTGTGGGGCTTTCTCCTATCCTTCCACCCAGAGCAAGGCAACCGAGCCGTCCCATATTTAACAAACACAGTTAGTAGTCTGAGGTCCTGTCCAGAAGATCTATCACTGTTGGCACAATCCGATGGCTTGAGTTAATCGGTGACATGTCCACATTAAGGGACATGATCTCACTGCTCCAGGAGAACAGTTCAGGAAGAGAGCTCTTTAAACAGAATGGTCACACACTTGATTCCGTTGAGTGCTGTTCAAATATTCCACAAGAGACACAAAGACAATACAAGCTTTAAGTTGTACAATAAGAGTACAAAGATCAGAAACAGAATCCAACTTGGCATTTTTACTGGTTTCTTTAATTGACCAGAAAAGTTTTGTGACTTCAAATTCACTGGACAAAGTCTTATTCTCTTTTCCTTCCAAATCACTTGATTCTACCGATTCTGTCCAGCTCCTCCATCACTAGCTCCCAGCCCCTCCCATCTCCTTAGACCCAGAGTCTCTAAACCTAACAGCCATCCCAGCTAACTCACAATGCAGCCATCAGCTACAATTCATCATACAAAACATATCATCATGCATTAATGTACATACAATGGAGGTCAATGGAGATCATGTCAGCATAGTGAGAAAAGTCCATTGTCCAGTTTGGTCTTCTAAACTGTAGCAACACAGAGACAGGAAAGGAAGAGAGAGGGATCTGAGGTCTGGCAAGAGGAAAGAGCAGTAACACTAGGCCCTGAAAATAACATTGCTGTATGGTGAACCACTCACCAACAACAGGAAATTACAAGCATCTTATTCTGTCAATTTAAATTCAACACAAACCCCTAAGGTGTTAGACCGATTCTAGGAGACCCAGGAGAGCCAAAAAGAAGTACAACTTTCTGCCCACACTCTATGTCCTTATGCATTTTAGAGGAAACACCTTTCCTCTCAAAGGGCCACACCCAACACAGCAAATTATAATTGAGCCAACTCGAGTGCATTTTTGTTGGGATTTCTTCAACTCAAGCTAATAAACTTTACCACTAAGCTTCCCAACTGGATAAACGTAAGCTATTATAGAGTAAAGCTCTGGAGAAGAAGAGGTATTTGTGTTCCTACAAATAAGATAATCCAGCACCAAACTTGGAGAAAAAGTTGAGTTTTAATCACCGCCCAATTAGCTGGACAGTTTCCCTTAGAGATTTTGATAATTTATTCTCTGAAGCAGTTTCCAAGTTTTCCAAGCTATGACACACACTTTCCCTGGAGTCAAAGGCTCAAAGGGTCCAGATTTGACCTAAGGCTTTAGACTCTCAGAGTATGAAGATGAGTTGGGTCTGTGTATGCAGCTCAATTCTCGTCATTCTAGAGAAAGACCAGCCTAGCAGTCCAGACAGAGACCCACTTCTCCTCCGCCCAGTCTTTGTTAGGGAGGTTAATTTCTCAGCTCTACTGGGGAAAAATGAGTCAAGGCAAAGGTCAATGTTTGACATTACCAAACTACAGTTTTGGGGCCTTAGCTCTTCTATTTGATGCCAAGTGTCACTGACTCAGAATCTGAAGGGGAAGCAAGTCACAATTTAACTTCCTCTGTAGCTCTCTGCCAATTAAAGCTATCCCAACTGAAGAAACGAAGCCTCTCTTTAATCTCAGAGATGGGTAACTTTCCTAAAGACCCAGCAAAAGGAGGAGGAGGAGCACAGGGAATAATAAGTGGGACTTCCAAGTCACCACCCCAACTCTTCTTGAGACAGGGTCTTGCCAGGCAATCCTGGCTGGCTTGGGGCATCCTATGTAACCTAGATTGGTCTAGAAACTCTGGCAATCCTCCACCCTCAGCCTCACGAATGCTGGGATTACTTACAGGCATGTACCATGCCCTTCCAGCTGCTTTTTAAAATCGAGCACATTACAAATAGTTAATACAGAAGCACAATATAGCACTCACTCTAAACTGTGCCCCTCAAATTCACTTTAAACCACCTATCCCCAAACTCACTTGAAACTGCGCGCCCCGAAAGCCCCACCAAAGCACAAGGAAGCTGCCAGGTACTTGCTGAAAAGCCAATCACCTGGAACTGGTTTGGCTAGAGCGTATCTTCAGGATCTTTGCAATTCAAGACTGCTACAGACTTCATAAACATTAGTCCTACCTCCAACATTTCTGAGCAGCAAATGGGACTAAGTTCAGCATGATTAGAACTGTCAGATGAGCAGATTGGGGACAAAGGACATTAAGGACAAAATGTAACAAGTTTGCTGAAGAGCAGCACCAGACAAGAAAAACACGTTACTTAATAAAGCTCCTAGATGTGAAGATGACACAGCTCCTCAGAGTGACAAGCAGATGGGCAGATAATGTAGCAGGGGTGTGTCAAAGAGTCTCCGTCCGGCTTTACACTACTTCCTCCAGAAGCAGAGAATATTTACTGGCCTACAACAAAGGATAAATTCTATCCTTTAGTCTGAGACTATCTACTGAGTACTACAGAACATACAGTTCTGGCTACAGAGAGAAGGCAAGCAGAGTAAGAAGCTTGGCATGGTTACTGACCACCTTTAAGCAGGGGTTACTGCCGGGTGGTGGCTGGGAGGCAGAGGCA
>CABHPH010132189.1:29091-42861 GCA_902168325.1 Peromyscus nudipes | reverse complement strand
TCTTTGCTTGGATGTATAAGGAAAAATTCTTTTCCCTCTAGGTATCTGGCGTACTTTTTTTTTTTTTTTTTGGTGTACCCTTTTTAATAAGTGGTTTCAGCAATGCCTAGCCCCATTTCTGCTTTCAGGAGCCCCTCCCATTCTTTCTGTCCTGGCTGTGGAACCTAAGACCGTGTGCTTGTTATTGCTTAGCTGTGCCCCAGCCCCAGGAGACTCTTGGGTAGCAGTCCTGAGATCTGTTCATTGCCCTGGCTTGCTCCTGTTGTTTCCCAGTACACTTTTGGGTCTTCTTCACCTGCTTTCTGTATTGCATTTTTGAACATCCTTGTAGTCTTTTTTACTCCCTGTGTTCCTGTTTATTTTCCTGTTGTTGTTAGGACTCTACCTGTCATATTTGTTTGCTTTTGAGTTCTGTCTATTGTGGTGATATTTTGCAGGACTGGCAGGTGAGAGAGTGAGAGAGATTTGTTGTGACTGCAAGCTAGGCAGTACCAGGAAAACTTTTAGCTACAGTCTATCTTGGTCTTTCTGTAACTGTTCATTTGCAACTGTTTATTTAGATCTGTGTTGATGGACCTGGCTTCAGTTTCATGTTGGAGAGTAAGGTTTCTGGCAGCTCAATCAAAACATCACAGGAGCTGGAAGAAAGTCACAGATGGATCTGCTAGGGGAAGTTCTTGGGGGCGGGGTGTCTGGAGGGCCATGCAGCTATAACACTGGTTGGTTCACTGGGATGTGATAGTCACCAAGGAGGCTGAGGAACCATGGGTCGCAGGTCGTGATTGACAGAGTGCTCCTGTAGGCAGCTGGGGCCCACTGGAGATGCTAGGCTTGACATGAGGGCTCCAGACCTGCTTAGGAAGGCGTGCTTGGAGGTGGCATGAGGAGTGAGTGGGGAAGCGAGGTTCAGCTGGGGCCATCCCTTCACCTTTTTCTTTAAAGGAAATAAAACCAGCTAGTTATTTGTGTTTCTGAGCATTTCTGAGTGCTCAGGAAACATGTGGAGCCCTGTAGTGAAGCACCTGCAGACTTGTAAGACCCCTTGGCCGCACAGGGCTAGTGATCTATCTCTTCTGCACTGTGACCATTAATCTTCCCTTGTGGTTCTTGGCATTTGTTTTGCAGGTGACAGAAAGCCCATACCTCACGACCTCTGGATTCTTGCGTATTAGTGTACCCTTCTTCTCGTGTTCTGGATGATGTCAGAACAGGACCTGGCGGATGTGGTTCAGATTGCAGTGGAAGACCTGAGTCCTGACCACCCAGGTAGGGCTGTGAGACAGAAGATGAACTGTTGCTCTCTCTGTCTTTCCAGTATCAAAAACCACTCTGCTGGACTTTGTTCCCTCAGTAAAGCAGACGTAACAGTGATGTTAGTTCTGTGTGGAAACTCAAGTCATGGGATGTAAGTGCGCGCACACACACACACACACACACACACACACACACACACACACACACACAGAGCACCTTCTTGCTCCTCCATCCTGGCCCCCAGGTCTGCTCCCAGCAGCGCAGCTGCTCATGCCCAGCACCCTTTTCCCTTGTGAACTTGTCACCTATTCCATGATGCCATTGATGTTCCTGCCATGTGTGGGACCTGTGGCCCTTACTTCACCACACCTCCTGTGTGCAACTTGATGCTGCAGTGGACCATGCAGATTTACTCTGGAGGGCTGGTAAACACAGTTCTTCAGTGACTGTGGCATTCTCTGCACAGGCTTACCCTAGTTTATTGACCTCCCCAGATGCTGTTTGACGTGCTGTACACTGCTTCTCTTCTTTGTGGAGTCTGGTGGGGAAGATCTTTCTTGCACATGCATCTGGGCGAATTTTTTTGCAGGGTTAGGTCCCAGAGTAGAGCTGCTGTGTGCATGTAACATTTTGGTAAGACACTAACAGATTTTCCAGAAAAATCATATTACCTCATTCCTATACTGACTGCTTGAAAACAGATACCCCTAACTTCTGCTAAGGCCAGCTGTTTTCTTTATGATAGTAAAAGCATAACCATTTTGAAACCTTAGCCAAGTCTCTTGTGCGCGCACGCACACACACACACACACACACACACACACACTCATTTCTGCAAAAAGGAGTCCAGGCCATTGCTCCAGAGGCATGTGGTGTGTTGCTAAGAGAGGTCTGTAGATGGTAGAATCGTGTCCTCTCCACTGTGAGCGAGCACACAGCATCTGGAGAAATGCACAGGCAGTCACTGTCACCTGTTTTAGGCAAGGAGGGGTGAGAAAAACTAAACCAGTGAAATGAAAACATTCATGCACGAAGGTCAGTAAAACATTGACCGCGGGTTCTGTAATCATAGATTAGTAGATCTGTGAAGGTCACCTGTGTCAGACCAGAGCAGTGGCTCAGAAATTGAGAGTACTTCCGAACTTCAGAGGACCTGAGTTCTGTTCTCATGTTAGACAACTTATGACCACCTGTAACTCCAGCTCCAGGGGATCTGATGCCCTTTTCTGGCTTTTGAGGGCACCCCCACACATGTGGCATAATCTACATAGATGTATACACGTAAATAAAAATAAATAATAAAATATAATATACACATAAATAAAATTAATAAATAAATAAAAATTTTCTTAAGAAAATAATTGTTAGCTGGGCAGTGGTGGCACACACCTTTAATCCCAACATTCCAGAGGCAGAGGCCAGCGGATCTCTGTGAGTTTGAGGCCAGCCTGGTTTACAGAGCGAGTTCTGGGACAGCCAGGGATACACAGAGAAACCCTGTCTTGAAAAACCAAAAAACTTTTAGAGAGAGAGAGAGAGACAGACAGACAGACAGACAGACACAGAATGATTGCTCCTGTGTAGAGAAAAGGACTAGATGGCACAGGTCAATAGAAGGCAGTTTGCAGAGATAATGTCACAGTGAGTGCTCCTACTCTTTGACTCTGACACTCTTTGACCTTGTTTTGTACTTCATTTTGGATGAGATTAGGAAGTTGGGATGGTACTGCAGAGGCTGGAATTGGGGTTACCTTGCTTATCTGACAGCAGGCCTGAAAGGTCAGCAGGAGCTGCTGGTGGGCAACTCTTGCGTGGCTGCAGCTTCCATGTAACTCAGCATGTTGACTATGCTAGTTTGGGGCATATATGACATGCAGCGAACATTGTGACTGTTGGTACATAAGTACCTCTCAGCCCCATGTTGGGAGTGGGTCCCGGGACCAAAGGCTAGGGGAGGTTGCTTTTGATTTTGCAATGGGTTAGCCAGCAGACACACTAAATGAAGCTGGGAAGAAGTCACGAATGAAGGTTTAGTGTGTGGTTGTCTCCTGGACTCTGGAGAGCATGGATTGGGTGGTCTGATGTTTTTGTGGGGTGAGGGAGGGCCTTGTTTCTGCCTGGCTGAGAATTTTAACAAAGTAATTAAGGTGCCAGCACTGTGCTTGGCTGTGGTGGTAAAGAGCCCTGACAGTTTCGCCATGCTCACTCTAGTTTCTGTCTTTGTGGTTGCTTTTTAGTTGTTTTGGAGAATCATGTCGTGACAGATGATGATGAACCTGCTTTGAAGCGCCAGCGACTAGAGATCAATTGCCAGGATCCCTCTATAAAGGTATCATCTGGGTCCTGTGTGCATTGTGTCAATTTTCTACTGTCGCCTTGGGCTTAGAACAGCAGAACTGACCCTCTTGCAGCCCTAGAGTGGCAGGGCTATGCCTTCTGGAATTCCAGGGGAGGCTTTTCCTGCCTCTTCCATGCTGTGACCTCTAGGTAGTCCCAGCCTTGTCACTAAAGTCTATGTCTGAGGCCTATCCTCACCCAGGCCTGGATGATCTCATTTATTTAAATACATCTGCAAAGACCCTTTTTCCAGATGATGCCACAGTCAGACCTGGGCTTGTAGCATGGAGATGCCACAGAAAGGCTATATAAAAGCACAGGCCAGGTTCCTGGCAAGAGGAGAGGAGGAAGCATTAGATTGGGAGGGCAAATGAGATGTCTTACTGTATGTGAGTAAGCCTGCCTCAGATGGGAGGAAAGCTGAGGGTCGCTGTGGCCCCCCAGTTCTGTGGTTTGCTGGCTGGGGTTGGAGGCCTCTCGGTCAGTCAGTGAATTGCTTCTGGATTTGCTTATTTGGGACTCAGTGTCTACAGAACCGGAGGTAAGTTATTAGCACAGGAGAAGTTACAACAGCAACTGGGTGATACTAGTCCTGTTCACATGCTTCCTCTGTGTCGAGGGCATCTGCTTGAGATGCTTAGTTCACTCTGATAACCAGGAGAAGCAGTGCCAGTTGCAGTGGGGAACTGAAAAATCTGCTCAGACCAGGAGTGATGACGCATACCTTTAATTCCAGCACTCAGAAGGCAGAAGCAGGTAATCTCTGTGAGTTTCAAGACCAGCCTGGTCTACATAGTGAGTTCCAGAACAGCTAGGGCTACATAGAGAAACCCTGTCTCAAAAAAAAAAAAATCAAATCTGTTTAGTGAAATCCAACTTCAGACCAGTGGACAGAAGGACGGCAACAGATTTCATAGTAAAGTGTGATCCTAATTTTATCACAGAACACATTTGTAAACAGAGAAACAGACCAAGTGGAAAGGGAAGTAGCTGTCTCGGTTCTGGTGGTGCTGTTAACAACACACTTTGCATGCATGCTGTCACATGTAACCATGTGCTGTCATGGGATTGGAAGACATTCACATGCCACATTGGCAGCTGTAACCCAACAGACAGGTTGGAGCTGTCTGTGGTCATCCTCCCTTGTGGAGCAGTGTTGTTAGGAAAAAATACTATTTCCCCTCTTTCTTTGTGGATTTGCTTGAGACATTAGTTAGTCTGTAATAGTGATTTTTTTTTTCACCCAAACTCTAGACAGAACATTTCTCATTCAGAGTTAAAATAATGGTTTAACTATTAAAAGAACTTGGAAGGCAAATAGTTGATGTTGTCCAGTTATAAAGAATAGTGGTCCATGGTCTTGTCTCAAGAACTGTCCACCACTTAGTGCTCATGATGCATCTATCTCCCTGCACTGTTGACATTGCCTCCATTGATGACCAGGACCCTTGGAGATGAGTCCAGTGCTGCTGCTTGTTTCCTCCTGCACACAGCCTTGGTGTTTGCTTCTGTGGAGAGTGGTTAGCAGGGGAGGGTCCTCTCTTGAACCTTTTCCTTACTGGTGGTGCTGTGCTGTGCTGAGCAGAGGTAGATGTGAGGGTTTGGGGTATGTAGGACATTTCTGTGGCTGCTCCTAATTGCTGCACATAGTAGGGATAAAGCAAGCTCAGAGTTCTTGCGAGCCAAGGTTGGCTGGTCAGAGAGTGCTCTGGACCCACGCATTCATGCTTTTCTGCACCTAGGCTTTGGTGATGTGCTATATGCCACTGTAACTGTTGTGATTTTGATAGTATTCTGTGGTTCCCTTTCAAATGAGAAGAGACTGGCCCCCACTAGCTTGGGCTAGGTGCTGAGAGGCAGGCTGTTCTGACTGCCTGTGTTCTGAGGTCCTGGGTCAGCCTGAGCTGGAGCCTCTACTCTTGCCAGCTTGTACCTTCCTTCTGATGTGTCCCTAAGGCTACACATCTCCTCCAGTCGACTCCTTCTCATTCTGTTTTCTTCAGATGTTGCTGGCCTTATTCCTACATTTCCTGTCGTTAATCAGCACCCTGAATGCTCACCTAGAGGTCTCTTTCACAGTAGAATTCCCATGTGTGTCATGCATCTGGTAGCTCCAGACAGGACTGACAGTTGAGGGAGTGAATGAAGCCTTTCCCTCTGGTCTGCATGTTCTTGTGTTTAAACATGGCTGCTTGCCTGCTTATTTCAACTTGGTAGTTGCTCCTTTTGTGGGCCACTAGGTGGCATGCTTGCTATTTAGAAGGTCCTTGGAAGGGGTCATTGCCAGATTTCAGTGGAGTATACCTGTGTCGAGCCATTTTTTTTTTTGGTGTGGCTGGATACAATGTGAGTGTGCAGTGTTTTCCAGGTGGTTTGGATGTTAGGTATAATCTGTCATCATAAGAAAAATTTTGTAGCTTTAACGTGTGAATCTACTGACGAACACAGTGACAAGCTTATTACTGCATGACCTTAGTGCAGGTGAGATCGCAAAAGGGTCTTGTTTGATACAGAGGGCTGGGCTTCTCACTGAATACCTGGGCATAGCCCAGGGCTGAATTGGGTGGAGTGAGGAGCCAGCTGTTTAGGGTCCATGGACTTGCCCCTCGCGGTGCGAGACACCCTCTCTGAAGCTTTTCTGTTTTCACTTCCAGTCTTTCCTGTACTCTATTAACCAGACGATATGTTTGCGGTTGGATAGCATCGAGGCCAAACTGCAAGCTCTGGAGGCTACTTGCAAATCTCTGGAAGAGAAGCTAGACCTGGTCACCAACAAACAGCACAGTCCCATCCAGGTCCCCATGGTGGCTGGTTCCCCACTTGGCGCCACCCAGACCTGCAACAAAGTGCGATGGTAAGTATGGAAGAGCCAAGGCTCCACAGGCCATCCTGGGAAAAGTGCTCCTGTGCCAACCCAGGCGCCACTGTTACTGATCTGCCCTAGCCTCGGATATCTGCCTTGGTGGTTCCATGTTACTGGTTTCACTTAGACCGAAACCAAACACAGACTCTGTGCTGGAATGACCTGTGTCGCTCCAACTTTCTTCTTGGCTTAAGCAGATGGACTCATCTTTCCTTGCACCTGGCCGTGAACTTGGCCCATGTATGTTGCTTCTTTTCTTTTCCTACCTCTGGCTGGTCATTGCCTACGTTTTCTTCAGTGGTGGTGTTTATAAAATTTACTTGATCATAGCAAACTTTCTGCTAAGTCTGATACTTGCATTGTGCCTAATTTTAAAATAGAAGGTTTGTAGCCTCCTAGAGTGGTTTGTACTCTGCTGGCATGAAAGGTTCATGCTTGGCTTAGTGGGATGGAAAGGTGCCTCAGAAGGTGTCCTTCCAAAACCTGGGTCCATATGCAGTGTGGCATGAGATCCTTCAGGAGAGCAACACCCACCCAGTACTCCTGCTATTTTTATTCTTTTCTTTAGTGTCTAGGAGGAAGTCCGCTTGTGGTAGTGGGCACAGTGTTATCTTTGCGCTCCAAGGCCTACAGCCTCTTACCTGTTGGGTTTGGGAAGAACAGACCAGTAGGGTGGCAGTGGGAGCCACAGCAAGGCTAGAGGGACACCAGTGGCTTTGCTGCAGTGTGGGTGTTTGCTGGATGCCACCTTGCCCATGGGTGCTGGTAACTAGAGCAGCAGTAGGTGCCTTGTGGATTTTAAGGAATATGGGGAAGGGAGAGTAGGGGTTACTTTGGATGGTTTTGAGGTGCTCGAGAGTAGAAGTGACTGCTTGTCTTCTTTCTGAGATGGTTCCTAATGAGGCGTGCTGGGCAGAGTCCCTCACTGCCTCCTGTAGCTCTCAAGAGCACCCCAGCTTCACCTTTCGCCCCCTCTGTCATGAGGAATTTGATTTGGGTGTCTAGCTTCTCAGAGGAGGCAGGGTTGCTCTTGTGACTGATGTGGGCTGCACAGCTTACCATGTCTCTCCCCACAGACACTTGCCAGTGTCTGTGCAGGCTTCCTGTTAAGCTTGCAGAAAGACCAATTGCCTCTTAAGGCAGTTGTTTTTGAAATGCCCCTTTGTCCCCAAACATAATGTTCAGAAATACAGTTTTACGTATGGAGTGGCCTACCTTACAGGAGGGAGGTGTGGAAGGATAGCAGCAGGTGGTAAAATCTGTGTTTCAGCATGCGATGGATGGCAGAGATAAGCCTCACATGTCTTCTGGTGTGAGGCTGTGGTTGTAGGCGCCAACCAGTTGGCCCTGGAATGTTCAGAATGCCGAATTCTTTGTGCCATTTCCAATGATGCTAAGTGTAATTCTTTCTAGACTGACAACTAGTTGAGTTCCTAAAAAGTTCAAGTTATATAAAAACTGTGCAAGGATATCTTGTGTCTGAAGTCCACATGGGACACATGGTCCTCATGTGAATGCTCAAGACCTAGGCCTTTGTGTGGGAGGGTTTCGTGTTAGAGGAGATTGTTTCAGGCACTGAAGGCCATCTTAGCCTCTTTGCCCATAGTTAGACTCTGGTAGCATCTTACATGGTAACCAGGTCTGTCACACTGACTCCAGAGCTTCTGAGCCTGCACCAAACAGCACTGATGTTGTCAGAGGGAGATAAAGGGCAGTGATCCTCTTCTCTCATAAGGTAGTGCCTATTTGGGGGATAACACCTCAGTCTTATCACTCCTGGAACAGGCTGTCTTCAGGACTGGGGAAGTGTTGACAACATCTTTTTCTCTGTTCTGGTTCTGCCAGGTTATGGGAGGACCTGGAGTGGAAGAGGGTGTGTTTTTGTGGCCTGGCCTCAAGGGCATATGCTTTGGAATTCTGTCTGTTTGGGAGCGCTGGGTGTCAGGGTCACCTGGTTGGACGTTCCCAGGTCCCAGACATTTCCAAGACCCAGTTTTGTCCTTAGAAAGATAGAGAGCTGGAACACTACTACTTGGGTGTGGTGGTGACAGGGGCCATGTTCTCTAGAAAGCTGTTAACAGGAAACTTGAGAGCAGCCTGGAGGATGAGAACTGAATCCCAGGATTTCAGTGAAGGATGGATGAAGTCATTGATGAGAAGAAATGAAAATTGTTCTCACAGAACTTGGGCAGTGGGACATAGACTGGTTTCTAGAAACAGCTAAAAGGCAGTATCATACTGGATAATAAGGTACTATACTCTGTTTACCTGGGGCCTTGGACACTTAAGAGAAGTGCATAAGCCAAATGATCTTATGCCAAGATCATATACTCTTAACTTAGTCACCTGGGACCACTACTCTCTGGCTGTGAGTGTAACTCACAGGACTAACATAGGTGTCATCCTCAAAGTCTTTGAGCTCTAAGGAGGCCTCCAGAGAGCACATAGAGCCAGTCCCTGAAGGACACTGCCTCCCATTTGGAGAGACTGCAGAGGTCTAGATCTAGCAGGAGGTGGTTCCCAAGGCCCTCTCTCTGCTCTGGAAATCTATGCCCCCTGATGGTCATAGCCCACCTGGTTGGACAGGCTGAGGCTGCTGTGGGCTCCAAGGGGTGCTCATCTAATTGTTTGTGCTCCTTGGCAGACAGAAGGCCATGGAACACTGCCAGCCACAGCTGGCATTGGGTCCAGATTTTCAGATTCTGCACCTGAATGAGTAAATTCAAGAAAAAAAAAAAAGTGAAATAAAAGAAGGCCTGTTTTCTTTGATGCCCAAGCTTAATCACGATAAAAATGTTTGTAAGATTCCAGGGATGGGGTTTCATCCTGCAGTGGCAGTTGGCTTCCAGAGATGGAAATGGACTTGAGTCTCTCCTGCAGGTATGCCATTTGACTTTGAATAGTTGTACTTGTAGGGATGGCAATGAGGTATGTTAATGTTGAGGATGTTTGGAGAAGCAATAGGTGTTGAAGCATCTACATCGTTGTGGAAAGCCTGTGATTTGATTAGCCAGTCTTTTAATGCTGGGCTTGAATCATTCCAATAAGGCCAGTAATGTGTTGCCTGACCAGAAGGCCTCCAGGGCCAGGACTGGCATCTTTTTTTGGGGGGGTTTGGTTTTTTTTTTTGTTTTTTTTTTTTTTTTTTTTTTTTTTTTTTGGTTTTTCGAGACAGGGTTTCTCTGTGTAGCTTTGCACCTTTCCTGGAACTCACTCTGTAGCCCAGGCTGGTCTTGAACTCACAGAGATCCGCCTGCCTCTGTCTCTCTAGTGCTGAGATTAAAGGCGTGCGCCACCACCGCCCTGCTCAGCACTGGCATCTTTATACAGATGGCAAACAAGTTACTTTCCTGCTCTTCTCCCCAGCTAGACACAGACTGGTGAAGGAAGCCTGTGGTGTATAGCATAGCTGAGCAGAGAGTGTTGGTCCAGCTGCAGGCCAGGAACCAATGCAGGCAGTAACCAGAGTGATAGCATGATGCCTCCAGGGTTGTCTTGTAGAACCATATTACTTGATAACAACGTTTAAAACCAGGCATTTCTGTTTGTTTTTGACTAAGACTATTACCTAGGACAAAGTTTGTTTCTTACTTTTAAAAGCAATAGATTTTTTTGCTTTTAAAGGTTTAAAAATATTTTAGGACTGGAGAGGTGGTTTAGTGAGTAAGGGTTCAGTCACCAGCACTGTGTAAACCTAATGTGGTAGCATATGCCTGTCATCCCCACACTCAGGAGGTACAAACCAGATGACTAGAGTTTAAGGTTATCTTTAACTATACAATGAGCTTGAGGTCTACATGAGACTATGTCTCAAAAGCAAAACCAAACCAAGCACACATGGAGGGGAAAAAAAAACAGTTGTGATGAATGAAAGGTTTTTGTATAATAGTGGTTTTCAAATTTTTTTTTTCTTTTTCGTTTTTCGAGACAGGGTTTCTCTGTGTAGTTTTGGTGCCTGTTCTGGATCTCGCTCTTGTAGACCAGGCTGGCCTCAAACTCACAGAGATCCGCCTGGCTCTGCCTCCCAAGTGCTGGGATTAAAGGCATGCGCTACCATCGCCCGGCTGGTTTTCAAAATTAAAAAAAAAAAAAAAAGTGATTTAAAACTTCCCTCAGGGCAGTTGCACAAAACTTAACTCTTTTCTTTTCTCTTTAGACTTTAGAAAACTTTAGAAACTTGAAGTGTGTAATGGAGAATGATTTAACTCCCTCTAGCAATCCAACTACATATATTAGTTCCTAGGGATCTTTCTTAGTTCCCAGGGATCTTTTGTTTCCCATTGAAGGAAGCTCATGGGGAAGCTGATCTGGTTCCTATCTTACCTGCTTCTTGGAGAGCTGGTCTCCTGCTGAGCATCTCTTCTGTGAGTGCTGTGGGAACCTTATGTTTCCTGCTTCTGTTTGGGGCCATGGGCATTCTCAGAAGCCTCTACTCTGTAGGCTCAGAGTGTGGTAGGATCAAGATAGGGCTGTTTGACCGTGGAGTGTCTGGTCTCTCGGCAGTGATGGGCTTGTTTACTTCTTATCTAATTTTGAGTTGTGGATGTTTCTGTTTAATGTCATGCCTGATCTTCCTGCCTGGCCTGTGCTGCCTTGCACAGCCATACACGTTCCTCTGTGCATGTCAGGGCTGAGTATTAACCAGTGGGGCACCAGTTCACACACACGAAGCTTAAGGAGTCCTTAGCAAACCCTGCTAACTCAGAGAAACGCTCCATCCCCCAAAGCCAACACAGCAAAGTGAAGTGTCCTGATAGATTGTGAATGTTCTGACAGCTCAGAGGACTTCTCCAGAACCTGCAGAACCATGCTTTTTGAAGGGAACTGTGCCAGCTCCAGGTTGCTCTGGGAAGAGTTGTCATCATGACCATCCTGGGTTGTTTGAGGAACAAAGTGAATCTCTTCATCTATGTGTCATGTTTTTATTTCTCCCAGTACAACTCTTGTACATTTCTTATTGTTTCCGAGTACTTCATAATTATATATGTAGTCTAAACCCCTTTGCTGAGACATGGTCTCATGTATCCTAGACTGGCCTCTGACTGCCTCTGCCCCCACCTCGTGAGTGTTGAGGTTTATGAGGTGCTGGGGCTCAAATCCAGGGCTGTGTACATGCTAGGCAAGCTCTCTGCTGACTGAACTGCATCCCCAGCTCCCATAAATCTTAAAAAGAAAATTATTTACATGTATGTCTGTGGTCTGTGTATGAGTGTGTGTGCCCTTCTAAAGCCAAAAGGGGATGTTGGTTCCTCTGAAGCTGGAGTTACAGTTGGGAGCCACTTGATGTGCTGGGAACTAATCTTGTGTCCTGAAAGAGCCATGACTCCATCCCCTCCCATGAATCTTTTACATTTCACTTTCCAGTTGTTTGCTCGTTTCTCAATTCACCTCTAACACTGGCATGAAATCTGGCACATACTAGGTAGACATTCTACCTTTCTGGCATATATCCAGCCCCTAAGTACATTTGTTTAGTAGCTTTTCTTTAGGTTTTGAAAAGAATTGAGTCTGGTATGCGGTACACATTTTTTTTTTTTTTTTTTTTTTGCCAGTTGTGTTTGTTTTTATCTTGTCTCTGGGTCTCTGGGCTGTCCCGCCTCTGGTTCCTGACCATCTGGGCAGTGTCAGGTGTGGTCTTCCTCTCATGGTGCACAGTTTTAATCCTAACATTTAGGAGGCTGAGGCTAGAGGATGCTGTGAATTGGAGGCTAACCTGGCCTATGTAACAAGACCCTGTTGACTGGAGTTTTCCTTCTCCTCTTGGATTTCTCTGCCTTTACTGCATCTGCTGTGTGCTCATTTCCATATGTTCTGTCCTGTGTTTGCCTCACTCCTGATTTTTGTTTTCTGAAGATGCTTCGTAGGGTTAGTTCTGGTTCATCTTCAGAAGAACTGTCCTCTACCCTTTCCAACATACCCTTTATTCTGAAGTCATACTACTAGTACCATGCATTATAAGTATTAAAGATAGAAATTTGCCAGTGCAGCCATCTGGATCAGTATTTCTCATTCAGGAGGCCTCAACTCACATCAGTCTTCTGCTTAGTCTTACCAGTCTGGGATTACAGACACGAGCCGTTATAATTGGCTTAGTGGGAGACTTTTCTGACATTAGTGTCTCCATCAAAAGATGGGGATAAAGAGGAAGGCTGGAGTGCTGTGACTGGGGTGATTCATGGCCAGTGCTCAGAGTTCTGCAAGCCTCTGTGACCCCGAGCTGTAAAAAATCACGTTACTTGTTGTTCACTAAGTGCCCACTGGCATGCTGGCCATACCCCAGGAAACCCACTGGATTTCAAATCTCCTTCATCTGCAGTGCTTGAGGTTAACTTCTGACTGGTGGGTGAAACGGCTCTGGACATCCTCTACTTGTGCGCTTAGTGCTGCATGCAGGCTGTGATGCTCCAGCTTCCTGTCTTTCTTGGGGTGTTGGCCAGCAGCATGAAGAACCCTGAACCCCAAGACACTTAGCTCAGTATGAGCCCAGTCTTGAATTCTTTTTTTTGTTGTTGTTGGTTTTTTGAGACAGGGTTTCTCTGTGTAGCTTTGCGCCTTTCCTGGAACTCGCTTTGTAGACCAGGCTGGCCTCGAACTCACAGAGATCCACCTGGCTCTGCCTCCCAAGTGCTGGGATTAAAGGCGTGCGCCACCACCGCCCGGATTGCCTAGTCTTGAATTCATGTGGGCCTTGAGGTCTTGAGGTGCTGGCAATGCATTTTTGCACAAAGTAGACAGAAGGCCCCTGTGCAGGGGACACTACCATAAACCAGAGGTGCTAAGTGGGCACTGTATCAGGAAAGGAACAGGTGTGAAAGGAGGCGATCCAGCAGAGCCGCATCTCTGAGGTGTGTTCTGGGTGTGTATGTAACTTGGAGGTTGTTGTATAGTTTTTGTCTTGTTTTGATTTTAAGCCAGAGGTCTCATGAGAATTACTCAGGGAAATTGTAAAAGCAAAAATAGGTCTTAGGTTCTCTTACTGGGGCTCTGGCTTCCTCTCTCAGAAAATTCTGATTTGTGAGAAGTAGTGTAAACTTAGCTTCTTATTTTGTCAGAAAGTTGCTGTTGTAAGAGAGTGTTGGGTTCGTATCTAACTTGTGCCTTGCCAACTCTGTGGTCTCAGGCAGGTGAGTTGTCTTTCTGAGCTGCTGTCTGTGGCAGAGGCACTAAGGTGCCCTGCCCTGTCTTTGTTTTGGGTTGTAGCATCTATGGAAGATACCACAGTGCTCCATCTCATACTCTGTGTGTGTTTTCCTGTGTAAGTTTGTGTGTAAGTGTAAGGCACTGTGGTGCCCCGTCTCATGCTCTCGCGCATGCGC
>CABHPH010132189.1:16651-28991 GCA_902168325.1 Peromyscus nudipes | reverse complement strand
TCTCTCTCTCTCTCTCTCTGTGTATGTGTGTGTGTGTGTGTGTGTGTGTGTGTGTGTTTTACTCAGTGTCCCATCTCATGCTGTCTATGTGGAAGGCACCATGGGGTTTTGTCTCACAGTACTAGGAATGAGCAATACGCTTCTTTTGAAGCCTTTGCAGTCAATGCTTGTCATCTTTCTAGACCCCAGAAGGCATGCCAGACACTGATTGTTGACACTCCCCTGACCACAGTAGGGGAAAGGGACTTGTTCACAACCTGTCCCACAGCTGCTGCTTTGCCACTGTATAGCGCATGTTTTACTACTGAATAATGTTATGGAGGCAAGAATATTTAGCTTGTATAATCTCTGTTACAAATTAACATCACTTGAGAATTGAACAGTCAGGCCATGTGTGACTGTACTTGCCTGTAATTCCAGCATTTGGGAGGTGGAGGCTGGAGAGTGGAGGCTTGAGAGTTTGAGGCTCACCTTGGATACATAGAAAGATGCTGTCTCAGGCCAAATCCCACCTCTAAAAGTCCCAACAGTCTATGGGTCATACTCTTTCCCTTTTTCTTGATTTTCATTAAGTCTTATAAAAAGACTTATTTTTGTTCCGTCTCTGAGTGTTTTTCCTGCATGTTTGTAAGTGTACCACATGCCTGTAGCACCCGTGGAGGCCAGGATAGGGCATCAAACCTCCAGGAATTGAAGTTATAGGTGATTATTACCCACTATGTGGATGCTGGAAACTGATCCTAGGTCCTCTCAAGAGTAGCCAGCACTCTTAACTCCTAAGCCATCTCTTCAGCCTTTATTTCACTGTTTTATTTAATAGAAAAAATAGCAGCTATGGGTAGACATATAAATAGTTAATTCAGGATTGTAAAAGAATGGGCGGAGATCATAAAGAGAATTTAAAAAGAACAAACCAAGGGGGAGTAGACAGCTGGCTCCTGGAGCAGAATAGAGAAAAGAGAAAGTCATACTGTGGGACAGCCCAGGTAGTAACAAGGGCAGAAGCCACTCTGTGCACAGTTTATCCTTTCTACAGTTGGCACTGGAGCAGAAGTGGACCTGGACAGGAGCCCCCTTGTAGATCTACTGTCAGATCTAAGCTCTAAGGTCACAGGAGGCCTTTGGGGCCTAGAACTAGGCAAAGGATCCTTCAGTTTGATGAAGGAAGGAAGGAGGGAAAGCAGGCAGGCAGGCAGGTTGACCTGGGAAAACTGAGAAGAGCATGAAAAGAATAGCATAGACAGGTAAAGATGTTCTGAAGTCAGAATGCTCTAAACTCAGCTATAAATGAACCACTGTGTTACTGTGAGGAGACTGGCCTGAGGGTACTGCAAGTCCTCAGCTTCTTGGCCATCAGATTATACCAGTCAGAGCAAAGGGGGACCTTGTGCCCTGTTAGATGTGGAGAGGCAGGAGCTCCCAGGTGGGCAGCAGCAAGGCCAGGTCTCTGGAAGCTGGGTGTCCTTCCTGTTTGGCATAGCAGTTGTGCTCAGGACCATTTGTGCTCATGACCAAGGCACAGAGTTTGTGGTCATACAGAAACCTACAAACACTCTTACTACTTTTCAGTGGGCAAGACTGATTAACATTGTCATGCTGTGGAACAATCCTCAGCCATAAGCAATAATTTTGAGCTGCTGCTGTGGATGGCCTGCAAGTCCATTTACATAACATTCTTGAAGATCAAACACAGATGGTTCTCTAGAGAGATCCCAGGAGGTGTCAGCAAGTTCTGTTTCTGTGAAAGGGACATTATTTGGACCTGTGCAGGAGACCACACTGCCCTGAGCCACACAGGTGCACATGTGGAAAATGGTGACATCTGAAGGAGACTTAAAGTTTTACTCATGCATTGTTTCAGGGTTATTTGCTGCTGTTGCTTTGGCTGTGGGCTACACAGGTTTCACAGCTGGGGGCAGTGTTTATAAGCCTCTGTGTGCTCCCTGTGAACCTCTAATTACTTTATAACATGAGTGTGTGGGGTTTCTGTGTGCACATGGCTGTTTGTGTAAATGTATATGTGTCAGATCCCATGGAGTTTATTTTATTTTACAAGTGTGAATGCTGGAGGCTTCACAGGACCATAGCAGCAGGCAGAGATCTCCAGGGTTACTTTGGATCCCTGTGGATACTTCATCATGGTTTAGTGGACAACTGTAGGTGCTACCAGAGAATAAGTAGAATGACTGAGAAACAAAATTGAATGGCATGTAGGTACTTAACACTTGCATTTTGGAAAATCTGCTTTGGTTCTGGGCATGTGTTGGATACTACATGGTGCTGCTGTTGTACCTATTGATGTGGGTACAATGGTATGTGGGGATGCCAGTGACCATGGCAGGTGGCTGGTTTTCATGTGTATGGAGCACCCTTTCCTCTGGACAAGGATACTGGGCTTTCAGGTAACATAACTGCTGCATCAAGTGGCAGTTCTTTTCAGTCCTGGCTCTTTAGAGCAGAACACACTTTAGACAACTCTGTGCCATGAAATGGTAAGAGTTGACACCGTGACTGCAGTGTGAAAAAGTCTCTTGAGAGCCAGCTGCCTGTCCTGCTCATTTGCACCCTCGTGCTGCCTTCAGGGTGTTGCTGAGCCTGGTGGTTCTTGGGCCGTGTTCCATTCTCTCCTAGAAATTTTTTTTTTAAAGCCAAGCCTCAAGGCCTCTTGTTTCGGTCCTGCACTTTGTCGAGGGCTGCGGGTGGCGCGTGTGCATGTTTCCCTTTGCTGCCCAGGGGTTGCCTGCTCCACTCTAGAGTGCAGCTGTAGAATAACACTGAGAAGGGCAGCTGTGAGACCCTCATCCCTTGTCCTTGTTTGGGAGGGATGCGGTTGAAAGAGGTTGAACTAGGCTGGGGGCTGGTTCAGTGGGTAAGAGCTCATGCTTCTGCAAGCATGAAGATCTGAGTTTAAATCCCTAACACCTATGTACAAAGCCAGACTGGCTGTACATATCTTGTAACCTCAGCACTGCGGGGTTGGGGGCAGGCAGATCTCTGAGCTTGCTGACCTGCCAGCCTAGCTGAACAGACTAGCTTACCAGCTTGCTGTTCAGTGATAGACCCTGTTTCAAACAATAAGGCAGAGAGCAGTAGAGGAAGATTCCTGATGTCCTGCTCTGGCCTCTGCATGCATCTCACATCCCTGTTGTGTACACACACACACACACACACACACACACACACACACACACACACACCACCTACACACAAGGGAAGAAAAAAGAAAAGGAAGCTGGTTTTCATGTAAACCTGTTGCTGATATGGCTTGCAGGTGCATAGGGCAGGAGAGTGCCTTAGCCTGTCCTATCCATTCTGTTAAACATCCACAGCCCAGCCTGCCCACATTATGCATTGGTGTCAACCAAGAATACTAACCAGCAGGAAACAGAAGAGTCCCATCTCCAGTTTACTTGTCCCTGACTGGACCCCTGCTCTCTGATGCAGGCCCTGGATCTGACCATGTTGAATGACGATGTGCTCTGACAATGAATGTTGTTGTTTTAAGGTCTTCTTTTTCTTGTGATTCTTTTGTTCCATAGCGTCGTCCCCCAGACTACAGTAATACTCAACAATGATCGGCAGAACGCCATTGTAGCCAAGATGGAAGACCCATTGAGCAACAGGGCACCGGATTCCCTGGAAAATATCATTAGCAAGTCAGTAGCCACCACCCCCCCACCTTCCCCTGCCACTGTCATAAGTGAGCATTCCTGAGCCAGGGCACAGTTGGAACCCATGTCCATGTCTGTGATCACAGGGTTGACTCTCTTAGCCACCACCACCACAGTTCTCAGGTCAGGGAGGGCCAGCCAGGTGCTTAGTGATGGTGGGTGAGAGAACAGAAGGGGTGGCAGCTGTGAGGACTCTGGGCTGGATCTGCTGTGTGAAGATGCCAGAGTATTGCACGTGCTCAGCTTGCTACTCCCATCCATTTGTCTTGCAGTTGGTTCTCTTCCAAGTTTGGTAAATGATGTAGATGTGGTGAGATTGTGGCTTGTTTCTTATGCCTTTTCTTTTGAGATGTGTTGAATGGAACTTTAGTCAGAGATGAAAGTGTACGATGGCCATGCCCTGTGGGGACCATTGGTGTGGAGGCCTCTGCCCATTGGCTCTGGCTCTGTGCCTCAGGAGGTTTGTCACCTTTTGGTTACCAGCAGTGTTCTCAGAGATTCCTGTCATGCTTTTTTTTCCTCCGTGGGATGTGGAAAAACTCTTTCCAGTTTTTTTCTGACTTCTTGTCCTGGTCTAGTTCTCTAGGAAACAGGTCTGGGGGTGTGATGTGGGGGTGCTGGAGGCCAGCCAGGCTGCTGGGGAGAGGATGGGTTTCCAGGCTTGCACTGAGGTCATGGGTGTGGAGTGTTGAGGAGCCAGTTCACTGTGGAGAGTTGTATGGGGTCAAGTCCAGGAAGGACCTGGTGTGGCTCCTGCCTCTGGGGATGACTAGAGTTTTAAGGCCCCTGTGACTTTGCTGGTGGGAAATAGAGCTTCGTTTCCTCTGTAGTGTGTAATAGGTCACAGTCCAAAAATGTTGACAGGGTCATTCAGAAGACAAATCAGTCTTGGGTCTCTTTTGAGCACTTTCTGCTGCTAGCTGTTGGCTGCTGCTGCACTTCAGGGCCCGGTACCAAGAATGGCTCCCAGGGGACTCCTAGCATTCTTGATGGCCTTGGAAGCTGCTCCTAGGATTTGTTTTTGGGAGTCCTGGGGAGTGTGGAGGTGTTTTGGAGGCTGAGTCATCTTGGGTGTCTGACAGCAGGGATGATGGATGGATGGATGGATGGGGGCTCTCTAACATACGATGACCATTGTGTAAATCAGCCTGGTTAGGATGACCTCTGAGATCTGAAAGCAGGATTCTAGACTGAGTCTCAGTGAGTTATGATTTTATTTATTTTGTGCTGTTCATATTTTTTAAGCAGTTGCTTTATATTCTGTGTCTACTTGGCCTCAGGCTGTCTCTGTGTTATGTTGCAGCTCATCTCCATGGAGGGTGCGTGTGGGGACACACCGCATGTTGGGGGACCCACCTTGTGCATTGGTCTGTGCTCACCTAGGCATTGGGATAAGTCCACACAGCACAGTGAGTCAGGGCTAGTCTCAGTGTGCCACTCATGTCCCTCTCACAGCGTGGGCTGCTGTGTTTGTTTCCCGCCAGCGCTGTTCCTGGGCGTCGGCAGAACACCATCGTGGTGAAGGTGCCAGGCCAGGATGACAGCCATAATGAAGACGGGGAGAGCGGGTCAGAGGCCAGTGACTCTGTGTCTAACTGTGGCCAGCCAGGAAGCCAGAACATTGGAAGCAACGTCACGCTCATCACCCTGAACTCTGAAGGTACGTTACCAGGGCTGCTCCGCTTGTCAGCGCAGCCAGAGTTGTGCCTTGGTGCCGTTATTTTGGAAGAACACGTAGCTTATTGTTGCTAAGGTGTGGTACAGAAGTGATGAAGAAAGTTAAAGCAACTGGGAATCCCACAGTGGCTTCCAGCGCCTGTGTCTTTCTCATGTTCTGTTGGCTTTATGCTCACTTTCCCTTGCTTGCACAGAAGTCGATTTCTTCCATGTCAGTCGGGGTTTCCAGAGTGATTTCAGTGTCACTTATGGAGCTGCCTTCTTAGATGGCCTACTTCCTGAGGAGGAATAGCTTTCATGACCATAGCCACTCACTGTCCTTGGCATTTCTCTGCAGGTTTCCAGAGGCTGTTGCCAGGCTTAGGGAGTACATTCTCCTTGGGCTGGCTTGCCTCTTGCACTGGTGATCTGTAAGGCGCCAGGAGGAGCCAGTGCTGGAGTCTGTCTTCCCCAGACTCCTGCTCATGATTTCTTGGGGTCCTCATGGTGGGACAAGCTCTTCTTCCCTGATGAGTCTAACTATGGTCAGCCTATGTACATTTCAAAGACTTTGTGACACTTGGAGCCCTTGTATGCACTTGGCTTCTAAGTGGCTGTAATGTGGAGAGAAAGGAAGGCACTCTGACAGACTTAGCTCTGTGTGAGAATCCTAAGCTTATACTTTGTTTACCCATGAGACTGTGTGAGGCTTTGCTTCCATATCCAAATTATTGTTTTTTTCCTGTAAGCACATTTTTTTTTCTACTTTTCAATGATTTACTCTTTGTTTCTTTATCTGAAATACTAGAAATAATGTCTTTCAAAATTGCATTGCTGGGGTAAGAGAGTAAGGACAACATTTTCTATGAAGCTAGATACCACACAGTTGTTCATTTTATAGCACACATTTTAGCAGTTGCTAAAATTTAGATGTGACTCTTTCCAAATGCTTGTACTAAGAGCTTGATCCCCACCCATGGCTCTATTGCTCAGAAATAGAACTTACAGGGGGTGGGCCTAGGGGAGGAGTTGGGCCATGGCGGGTGTGTCCTGAAGGAGAGAGTGGGGTCCCGGCCCCATGTTGCCTTTCCTGTGGTGTCCTAGCTTTCATGGGATGAGCAGCTTCTTCTGCTACATGTTTCCACCATGATAACTGGCTACCACAGGCCCAGTGATTGTGAACTGAATCCTCTGAAAGCTTTCCAGAAACTGTGTTTCTGTTACGGTGATAGAAGCTGGTTTAGTGTATTCACATGTTTATACATTGTCACCTCTATCTGAGTCTAGAATTTTTTTTATCATCTCCTCAAAGAAACCTCAAACCATTTAGTAGTCCTCCTCACCCTCCCACCCAGCCCTTTTAGCTGCTGATCCTCTTGTGTGAATGGGAGTTCCTGTGAGCACTGAATGTGACTGGGTCATGCCATCCAGGTTGTAGGCCATAAATGTTCCTGTCCTCCCTCTGTAGGGAAAGGGGCTGCATTCCCTGTGCCCTGGTCTTTTCCTTAGACACACAGGGCCTGTATTAGCAGTGCTTCTCCCTTATATGGCAGGGACCGTATTCCCCATACCCTGGCTCTCCCCACATAGGACAAAGATTGCATGCTGTGTACTCTGTCTCTCTCCCCCCCCCCCTTTGTATGTCCAGGCTCCAGGCTTGCCCTCATGTGACATTGTTGGTTGACAGGCATTTGGATCATTTCTGCTTTTGGCTGTTGTATGTTTTGAAGTGTGAACACTTGTGTGTAAGTTTTGGCATCCATGTGGACAGCTGGCTATTTTAACATTAACTGAGAAGAAAGGTACCAATCATTGCTTCTTCAAGGAAGCTGCATAAGGACCATGCCTGTAATAGCTAAAGGAGCCTGGGTGATCTCCCTCCTTTCCTGTGGGAGCTGTGCAAGCTTTGGTTGGTCTGACCAGCTTCTTAGGCTTGGTATAGACTACTAAGGAATATAACCTCGATAATCCAGGGAGTCTGGATTATCATAAGAATAGAATTTTCCCTTTTGAATCTGACTTGGTGATGTGATCAGTGTGACATACATTTGGGGAAATAGCAGATTGTGTTGAAATGAACTCAGGAAAAGGAACCATGCTAGGTACCTTTGCTTTGTTACTGGTGTCCTAAGGAGGAACAGAAACAGGTGTCAGAGTTCAGGTTCTCAGAGTAGAGGCTGCATCTCTGAGTAAGATGTGTTGTTAGAAGAGACTTTGAGCAGTGTCACAGCCATACTAAAAGCTGCCTGTGTCCACAATCAAGATGCTGGTGGGCAGCACTAGGAATCTCCATTTTCCAGTGCTAGGACTCGACATTCCCCAACTCATGATTTTACTTTTGAAGAAGAGGTCATGGTTCAGAACCATTTGGTTTTCTTGTTCTTTGGGAAAGGTAGATCCCATTGTCTTATTAGCAGTGTAAATGATCCTGCTGATCCGTGTGCTGGCACAGTGGTTCTCTAAAGAGTGTCTGCGACAGATGGCATCATCACTAAGTGATTGTTGCACACAGAGGTGCTAGGAGGACTACCAAGCAGGACAGTGTCTCACTTCAGACTCATTGCCCACTAGTCCTGACAGTACTGGCCTCTAACCTGTGGGACTCAGAGTCATGATCTTGTCTCCTTGCTCAGCAGGGAGTGTTAGGCCATCTGGCTCATGCCATAGAAGCATTATTGATATGGGGTGCTTGTATGATAAGCTTGTAGGGTTTATTTAGTCTATTTGTCCCCGGTGAAGAGCCAAGAATTGCAAGCTGACAGATGCTTCTTCTTATCTGAGTATCTGTGTGCCTGAGGTCTGAGAACCAGACCTCAAAGTGGTTATTACTTAAGAATTCCAAATGTTTTATATAAAATTTGAAATCAGTTGGTTATAGCACAAAGGTACCATTTCCTGGTTTGGTTTGTTTTTAGGGTACTGGGGATTGGACCTAGGGCCTTTGGTAAGTTCTCTACCACTGAGCTGTATCCCAGCCCTCTTTTCATTCTTTATTTTGAAACAGTATCTCATTAAGTTGTCTAGGCTGGCCTTGAATTTGCTCTGCAGCCAGGAATGATAGGCCTTGAAATTTCAGTCCTATGCCTTAGCTTTTGAAGTAGCTGGGATGACAGGCCTGTGCCATTTCATTGTAGTTCAGTTCTTTTACTTAGATAATTTTTAAGTGATGTAAACTTAGTTTGGGTGAGATAGAAGGTGCCTTCTAAATATTGGAGCAGTACTTGTTAAACCTAGTTTTTGCTCATGTCTTCTGTGGTAGTCAGGTCCTCCTATAGCCCTGAAATCCATAGATTTCTTGAACACTGAGAATGTGAGGGGCATAGTCATACAGAGGCTAAGTTGGCTGTGTGACAGATACAAATTAGCTAAATGAATCAAAACAGATCTGTTAATTAAGGGATTTAGTTGGGTTTCCTTTCCCACAGTGCGGGCATTTGATAATTCCTAGAGGATGGGCTAATCCTCCATGTAAAATGCTGAACACTTAGTTACAATGAGGAAGTATTGTGTTTCAGTTATCACTGATTCAGAATGTTCCTTCTTCAATTCAGCCCATGGTTTCTGCAAGTATAGTTCCATGCCACATTCTGCTGATCAGTCAGGACTTACTGACAACCTCCTATGACAAATTCCCTCTAGGTCCTGCACTGTGAAACTAATGGCAGCCTGGGCAGGCTCCAGATGGCCTGCAGCTTAGTTTTTGCTGTTTTCCTTTATTGTGACCAACCTCTGAGATGCCCAACCATAGAAAAATGAGCTGATGGCAGATACATGGATCTGGCTTTTGGAATGACCACATGGTATAGGGTAACAGAGTCCTTCTTGATTGTGGTTAGTTTTCATATGCTAAGAAATATTTGTACATTACTGGTTAGAAACCACAACTATATAATAGAATTGTTGATCTAAAATAGCTTACTAAAAAAAGAAAAAGGAAACAAAAATCATATATATACCAAAAAACCCTTTTGAAAAGAAAATGGTGGAGTGTGGCATTTCTAAATTGAATTTGTAGTTTATGGAATGAATTTCAAAAATTCTCCACTTCTGTGCCATAGAAGTAGCTTCTGGCTGTTATACTTGTACTCTAGCACATGGCTAGCCTTCCCTTGGTTCAAGGCATACGCCACCTTCCAGCCTTTCTGCTCCTCTTTCCCTTGTGGAACATTGGTTAGATACCTAGCCATCCATGTGTGGATGGAGATTATGTCAGAGCATCTCAAAATCTAGCTGCAGGTATCAAGAATGGGTATGTGGACATAGATGTGGCCTCATATTCCATGGGTGCTCCTGGACCCCTTTGAGTGGCAAATACTTATAAATGCACAAGAATAAGGTGTTTTCTGGACTACAAAGAGGCTCTTCTTGCCCACTTGCTGGAAGAACTGGGTTAAATAAGTATGATCAGCCCTTGGCTGGGTCTGAGAACATTCTGGGCTTTGTGTGGCAGTGTGGCCTGGAAGGCAGTGGATGCTGACTCTTGTTTCTTGTCTGGTAAGTTCCAGGGGACTTCATTCTGGTTATATTCATTTCCACAAGTATCTCATGAAGCATGTGCCTTAATTTGGTAAACTGTTTAGGTTGGCTTTACAAATGCCACATGAGAATTAATTTTTTGTATTAATGGAAAAATATACTTAACACTAGTTCGTGACTGTAAGTCTGTTGTCTAAAAACTTACATGTAGGAGGCTGAGGCTGACCCCAGGTAGCTAATTTGACCTGAGGTCTGTAGTATTTGAACAGCCCTAAAGCCTCCACAGATCACACCTCTAGTTTTTTTTTTTTTTTTTTATTACCCTTCTGCTGGAGAATGGCATATGCCATTGGCCTCCAGGACTTCAGCAGAGACCCAGGAACGGCTTAGGAAACCCACAAGTGTAACTGGTGCTCTTGACTAGGGACAAGGGCGTCAGTGAGACAGGACTGTCACAGAGCCCAGTGTGTCCAGCGAGGTATGTAAAGATAGGAACTACTCCCTTGCTCTTGTTCATCTGAGCTGCCCCCAGGGACCTTCCTCTCTTGCTTCATGTAGCTGATGCCTTAGGCCTTGGATGTGATGGAAATTACAGAGGTGAGGTTTGTGGTGGTTATTGCTGGGGGTGGGGTGGGGGAGGTGATGATTCATCTTGAGGCAGCCCATACTGTTGGAGGAGTTGCTCAGTGGTAGTTGTTGCACAGCAGATGTGGAACAAAGTGTCTTTTTATGCTCCACATGACCTCAAACCATCCTAGGCAAAGACTTGCCCAGGCCAAAGCCCTGGAGATAATAGAGGATCTGTACCCGGTTGCTTGGGCTCAGGAAGGAGTTACTCCATGGTCTACTTTCCTTCTGGAGGGAAGTGGAAGCATAGACCCGGACTGGCTCCGCACTGGGGCTTGGTGGGTATGGTGGGGGACGGGGATATAGGGATGTTCCTCTAGGTATTCCTTGTGAATTTTATTTTTCTGGAACTTAAGACACACTAAGAGCAGCTGCTTGTACTCTGACCTGCTTTAAAGAAGAGCAAAAAACAAAAAACAAAAAAATTCCAAATTGCTGGTGGAAGCTTTTCGTTTTAACAGTTTTCAAAAGTGGTGATGTCATTGAAGATTTATATGACTGGGAGAGAAAGCATGTTTATTTTGCTTGTACTATAAAGTAAAACTACAAGAATGCATTGTTCAGATGCTAAAATTGGATTAGCATTTTAGTAAAATAAATATACTTCTGAATTTACAAAAGGTGTACTTCAGATAGCGATGTGAGTGGATGCTGTGTCTTGTTCTGTGAAGAGACATGATTCAGTGTCACCAGTGGGAACCTGGACTCTCTGGTAGTCTGCCCAAGGTCAGAGGGCACCAGATCTTTGTGTTTGTGGAAGCCAATGCAGGTAGCTTCTGTGACAGTTCTCCCTCCTGTTTGTCCCCTGTATCACTGAATGACAGCAGACCTAGGCCTCTCTTGACTTGAGATGATTTTCCTGTCCCCACAGGGGACACTTGCTGCCACTGGTTTTCTTGCTTGGCTCACTTAAGCTTCTTGCTTAAGAGGGGACTGTATACCCACAATTCATGGTTCGTTTGGTGATGTGTCTTTAGATCATCTCCACTTTTGCTTTGCTTTGTTGTTTGTTGGGATCAGGTTTCCTTATGTAGCCTATGCTGGTCTGGATCTCATAACCCGCCCTCCAAGTTCTGGGATTACAGGTATGTGCCACTATGCCCAACTCCACTGGATTTTTTTATATGCATACTGGATATAATGGTGACTGGGTGACTTCCAGAGCAGGATCTGTCTCCAAGAACCTTTTCTCCACTTATATTCCATTGATGCCATTGAGAAGGAGATTGTTTATTCATCTGGTTCTGAGTTCCAAAGTTCAGTTATTTCCATCCTTAGCTATAGCTGAGAGGTCATGCCCATGCCCCACCCCGCTAGCATGGCTCTCCATAATGTTCTGTCTCTCCCCCAACCTGGATTTCTTTCTCTCTCCCCCCCCCCCCCAGTTCTCTTTCTTACAGGGTTTCTCTGTGTAACAGCCCTGGCCATCCTGGAACTCGCTCTATAGACCAGGCTGGCCTCAAATTCACAGAGATCCTCCTGCCTCTGCCTCCTGAGTGCTGGGATTAAAGGTGTGTGCCACCATGCCCAGCTATCCCCGTGATGTTGTAAAACAGTATTGTGATAAACGGACCTGGCAGAGGCTGTCTGGGAGAGGTGCACACGACGCTGACTGCAGTGTGGTCAAAGATCTTGGGCCTATAGATCCTGGAGACTGACAGTGCTTGGACTCTGCGGCACCAGCACACTTATCCCCCTTTAAGATTTTATTTTTAACATCAGTAGCAAACTTCTGCCCTCCGGGGTCCTCCCATTGTGCTGTAAGCCTGTATTTAAGACCTCCTCCCCCCTTAAATAAATGACATTCAGCATTTAAAATTAATATATATATTATATATATATAATTGAATGAATACTGTGAATGTAATCTATGAATACCACAAATGTGATTAATATCATGAGTGTAATTA
>CABHPH010132189.1:0-16551 GCA_902168325.1 Peromyscus nudipes | reverse complement strand
ATTTCATTTTTAGTTCTGTTATTCCAAGGGGCTCCTGGTATTTGGGCCCATTATCTTGTTTGATGTATTCTTCTACAATCAGGATGGCTTGGGCCTGCTACTGGCTAACACCAGTGGCTGTATCTCAGCTCTGGTGTTCCTGGCAACCAGATGGAGGCTGGGAGCTTGGCTTAGTAGCCCCAGGGAGCGTATATTTGAGCTGTGTGCTGTGCTGCTTAACATGCTTCTGAGCTGTGCTGAGACTTGTCTCTTCTTTCAGAGGACTATCCCAATGGCACCTGGCTGGGTGATGAAAATAACCCTGAGATGCGGGTACGATGTGCTATCATCCCCTCCGATATGCTGCACATCAGCACTAACTGCCGCACAGCCGAGAAGATGGCCCTGACGCTGCTGGACTACCTGTTCCACCGAGAGGTGCAGGCTGTGTCCAACTTGTCGGGCCAGGGCAAGCATGGGAAGAAGCAGCTGGACCCCCTCACTATCTACGGAATCCGGTGTAAGTTCACACAGCTGATAATAGCTGAGGTGGTCAGGGAGCCGAATTTAGACTATATTTCCAGTGCTGGGGGTGATACCAAGCTCAGTGGTCATCACAGCGATGGGGATCTGGACTTAGGATTTGCTTGACAAGATGTTGTGTGGTGCCCTGTGCTGAGAGGGACACTTGGGAATGTGCTTCTCCAGGGAGTTGCAGATTCCAGTGTCAGTCATCATCCTTAGGCTGCTCTTGAAGAAGAGAGAACAGAGGTGGGATTCCTTCCCTCCTGCCCACCGGCCACAGTGCTCCTGAGCTGCCCAGTGGCATGAGTGGGGTCTGTTCGGGGAGGTCTTGGCCTTGGCACTGTGACATGCCCATGGGCTGATCTGGCTGTGTTGGAGGCTAGTAGCACTCTAGGACCAAAACATGATCTTGGTGTTTTCCTCCTATTTGAGGAATACTACTTGCTCAAGCTGGTTCTCTCTGTCTTCCTGGTGATACTTGGAAAGCATGTAAGAAGCCCAGGCCCCTCTTACCAGTGACCCGGTCTGATGCCCAGCCTCCTAGACTGTTCATTCCAAAGCTCCCTGAAACTAACTGGCAGTGGGGCCTCTGCTCACATGCAGGGTGATTCCTGGGCTGGTTGTATGTTCAGTTTTACTGGGGCCACACCTTTGGCTTTTCCATCATCCCAGAAGGGGCAGCTACTTTGTCCTTACTAGAAGACAGCCACATGGGGAAGTACTGGCGCGGGAAGAACCACAGCTCTGTCAAATATCTCACAGAAGGAAGGTATTTAACACTTTCCTTAGAAAGAGAGACTGGCCTTGGGGCTTCAGAGTGTTGGACCAGTGTGCCCCATTTAGACACACAACACACACACACACACACACACACACACACACACACACACACAGTCTGATCTCTGTATATCTGTAAAGAGTGCTGGTGTGGATGAGAGACCCTGAGGACTCCCAGGCTCTTTGAAAGTGCTTTGAATGAAGGCTCTTAATTTGTACAGAACTACATACATGCCTATAGATAGCCAGCAGATAAAGATGAATGCAGTGACTCTTCTTTTTTCCTTGTTATTGAGACAGTCTTACTATGTAGATCAGACTGGCCTCTAACTCATAGAGATCCACCTATCTTTGCCTCCTAAGTGCTGGGATTAAAGGTTTGTGCCACCACCATCCATGCAGTGGCTCTTCCTAAGCCACCCTTACCTAGAGCAGGCAGTTTCTTGGTCATAAGTTGCAGGTAACACATTCTGTGGGAGCCAGAGAGCTCTCCTGGTTTGGTGCATCATGGGGTATATTGGGCTCCTAGGGGTGCTCTAACAGAGTCCATGGACTGAGCATTCAAACACAGGCCCAGATGCAAGGTCTAGCTGTTGGCAGGGGAGCTCCTCCTCCTTTAAAGGGGTTTTGCCTCTACCTCTGGTGGTGGCTGACAGTTTTGGTGCTTGTTGGTGCTGCCTCTATTGGCCATCTCCTCTTTGGGTGTCTGTATCTGTTTCTCTCCTCTCTGTATAAGCACACCAGTTGTACTGGAGTGAGAGCCACTAATATAACCTCATCTTCAATCATACCTGCAAAGATCCTGGTTCCAAGCGAGGTCTCATTTGGAGGTCCTGAGAAAGACATGAATTTTGAGGGACACTGTTCCCATCAATGCACAGGGATGTGGGTTTTTCTGAGCTTCGATAATCAGATGCCATCTCCTCTCAGGTCCTGAAGGGTAGATTGGGAAAACTGCTCATATGCTTTGGATACAGCCCATGCATAGGTGTGGAGTTGGTCTGCCATGACCTGGCAGGGGTCTTGGGATATACTAAGAACACCAGTTTGACCAGAGAGCCAGAGAAGAGTTTGGTTAATTTGAACTGGTAGCCAAGGAGCTTGTGAATCATGGAGACAGGTGGGAGACCTCTTCTCAGAGGAATTGGACCCTCCTGTGGACCTGGCCTAGAATGGCTATCAGAGACTACAGACTAAGAGGAGGAGGAGTTGTAAGGAAGTATGTATGGGCCAGGATGAGTTGGGGAAAGCCCGATAGGCTTTCCTTGGGAGGCTTGGATGGGCATAGGCCTGTTCAGAGTGCCCCCTCGTCCAGTGCTCCTTCCTGTGCATGGGTAGGATCTGTTGTTTTCCTGGGGAGCTGCTATTATGTCAGGTCTGTAATATGAAAAGTGAGTCCTTGGCATGCAGTTCCCTGCATGGTTTTCTCCTTGGACTTGAGATTGCTTCAGCAGTAATAGTGTCCTCCTTCCTTTGTGACTGATAATGTAATGTGCCCTGCACTGAGGGGCTCTGCTTGTTTCCTCTAGGCTGTTGCCTTTCCCACAGCTCCTGGCTGTCTCCTGTAGGCTCATTAAGTGAGAGCTGGGAAGCTGCTTTTCTGATTTGAAGAGTCAGCAGTGGAGTTCTGGAGGGTGGAAAAGCTGTTAGCAATGATGGGACATGCTTCCTGGCTCCGCTACAAGTGGGTGAGAGCAAGCTGGGCCACCTTCCACAGCTTGAAGCACAGGTGTACCCTTGACCTCAGTCTTCCTGTGATCTAAATGCTTCACTCCTTGGGCAACAGGTGACCCACAGGCCAGCAAGTGGAGGCTTCTGTTCTTTTGAGGGCTTCTTGTTTTGAGCCTGATTCTACTGCGTGACCTCAGAGCAGCCTTCTGAGTAAGGTGTGGCAGCAGGCCTTTTCTTGTCTGTCTCTCTGAAGCTTTCACCTGAGGTCCTCAGCTATGATGAAGGTAGATGCATAGGAGGATAGCCAGAAACTATACAGTGAGGCTGGTCTTACAGAATGTGTCTCTTGTTCCTAGTTTTTGCCTCAAAATGATCACAAGGACAATGACATTCTTATTCTATAAGGTTTTCAAATGTGCATCAGATAAGGTAATTGGTCAGTAGTGGGTTCTGTGGTGACTGTGACTGGTGGCCAGGTAACTAGCCTGTGACCTAGTGACGCCTTTATCCATAACTAAAGCCACATGCAGCACATATAATTGCTCAGTGGTTTATTGAATAATAACTATTTATTTTAGGTGACTAGAGTTTCTAGCTCACACTCAGATTTCCTTTCATGAGGGAGGGTAAAAGGCACTGCTGGGCTCCATGTGGTATTCTCAGCGGCCAGCCTCCTTCCAGATCACGGAAGTCTGCCTGTCATTGTTTTCTGAGCATATGCTCACAGAAAAGTCAAGACATTTCCTAATGCCTGAGACTTAACACAGCATTTAAGGGCTTTGTTTCATTATTTCTTGTATTTGGTATCAACAGAAGCAGTTTTAGAGTTTGGGTGGTAACTTAGCTCTCAGTATATGATCCAAATTCAATGGCCTTAATAGTCAAAACAGGAAGTTTTCCAACTTAGGCTTTTGATTATTATAGTTTGAATTTCTTCCACTTATTTTCCTGTTAATCAGCGAAGTTACATGAGCCAGCTACAGAGGTCACTGTGTTGAAGAGAATGTCTTGTGGTGTCATTCACCACCATCTTTCCTGCTGCTGTTGGATATAACAAAGGACTATGGGCTGGAAACATGGTCTAGTGGTTAAGAGCACTTACTGCTCTTGCAGAAAACCTGAATTTGGTTCCTAGCTCCCACATCAATGGCTCACAACTGTCTGTAGCTGCAGCCCTAGGAGATCTAATGACTCTGACCTCTCTGTGGGCATCTGCACTCATGTGCACATGCAGAAAAACATTCGTGCACATGCATGCATACACACACACCCTCCAACACACGGTTTAGTAAAAATATTTTTTAATTGGCAAAGTCAAGTGGCAACATAATAAGTTCTAAAAAGAAAAAAGGGAGGGGTATCACATGGGCTAGTGAGATGTGGGGCCAGACTTAGAATAGTCTGACACCTCTGTTCTGTCGTCTGTTTCTGGTAGCCTTCTGTATCTTTGATTTCCTTATTATTGAGTGATAGTATCTGCATGCTGTTCAGTGATGCTCCTGGCATGCTCTGTACACATAAGGATTAGCAGTTTGGGTCCCAGTAGGTGCTCTGCCATGTGCATGGCTTTCGGCTCCATCCTCCAGTGGTAGGGTGTGGGTTCTATTCTACCCCAGGGCATCAAGTAACTCCAGGGAGTATTCCCTTTGCTCAAGGAACTTGCTTTCTGGGAGACAGCTTGCAAGAACACAGGAGCAAGCATCTGACAAGGAGCACTAGCCAGATAGTGTCAGGTAACTGCTGCTCACTGAGCAGACAGCCGTGTTTACTGAGTGCCAGCACAGCTCACAAGGCCAGGTTTCCTGCATTTACAAGGACGAAGGGTGTATAAACACTGGGTGAGAATCCTGTACATTTAGGGAAATAATGGGGATTCTAGAAAGCAGGTGTGCTGCGCTGAGGGGAGTTTTGGATAAGGAGGGAGGACAAAGTACTAGTCTGGGCAGAGGTGGGTGGGCCTAGCAGAGCAGAGGGTAATGGACTACAGCTCTAGCAGGACCTGCATGAGTACAGTGTAAAGTCTCCATTTGATTCCCCAGGCAGTCAGGATGGCGTGTGCTGTCTTGTGAGTTTAGGGCAAGAGAAGTTGGAGGCTGGGGAGTCTGGAGCCTGTGAGAAATGGAGTCAGTCCCTTTGATGTTGGGGTGAAGTCAGCTTATTTAAAGGTTAAATAGACAAGAAGAGAGATAAGTATTTGCATCTGATCTTGCTAACCTAGTGACCTGAGTAACTCTTTTCCCTGATGCAGTTAGATTTTCTGGCTTGTTTTCTGGAAGATGAATCAGCCCTCCAGGAGTAGGCCAACAGGTCAGCTAGGTCTCTTAGCAGCACTCAGCTTCTGTGTTTGTTGCTTTCAACAGTGGGGTCCAGGTCAAGGCCTGCATCTGATAGCTTTTATCTGGGACATGTTCTTTCAGGTCACCTCTTCTATAAATTTGGAATCACGGAATCTGACTGGTATCGGATCAAGCAGAGCATTGACTCCAAGTGCCGTACAGCATGGCGTCGGAAGCAGCGAGGCCAGAGCCTGGCGGTCAAGAGCTTCTCCCGGAGAACACCGTCCTCATCCTCATACAGTGCCTCAGGTATGCTCAGGAGAAGATTGCCCTAAAGCCTTTGTTCTCATGCAGGGTACAACTCAGGAGCTTGTCAGTTCTAGCCCCACCCAGTGTGAGGCTGGCATTTTGGGAGCTCCCTAGGCAGTGGCAAGAGCATGAAGCCTGCTTCTCTTACCCTGGAGCTCCAACAAGAAGAATTCGTGCAGGACCTTCCTTGTGCTGCCTGGTTTCTCATTTCCTGAGTGTCGTGCAGCTTAACAGTAGTTACTGTTACTTGCAGAGTGGCTGGAGGGCCCACATCGTGCTCTTTAGTCTTAGTTTGAGGTTGTAGACTCAGGCTTGTCCTCAAGATCACCAAGACAAATTCTTGGAGCTCTACCCCGGGCCTGTCCTCCTCTTTCCACTCCAGTGCTAGGGCTTGTGCCCCAGGGTCCTGGGCAGTCTTGGCTGAGTTTTTGTATTGAGCTATGTTCTCAATCCTAAAATAGTCTTTTAAACTCTTTTTCATAGCTTTCTTGGCAATAGCAGTAGCTCCTGAAAGCTGAGTCCTGTTTGGGGGTTAGCTCAGGACCCAGAGCAGCAGTGGGCAGAGGGCTGGCAGGGCTCCCTCTCAGTACAGGCTTTGTCCAGGGACTTTGTTTTGGAAGCTGCAAAGCTGGTCACCTGGAGCCCTCCCTGACCATCTTCCAGAAAGTGCTCTTCCTCCCTTACTTATTTTGGTGGTTATCAGATACTTAGCTCTAGTTGTTGCAAAGTGGCAACTGTGTGGGTCGCACTCATTGTTCTCTGTAGCGTGGATCACATGTAGAATGAGAAGTATGGGTTCTGTCCTGGAAACCTGAGGGAGCCTCTAGGCATGGGTAGAATGTGTTTGGTGAAGTTACATTTGACTGAAGGGCGTGCGTGCGTGCGTGCGTGTACGCATGTGCAGCTGTTGAATGGGTCAAACATGACTTGTGACTAACCTTAGATGTGCTCTTGAGTGCTGTCAACCCACACAGGTTGTGGTTTGCTCCTTCCTTGCTTGAGCAATGGTGGCAGCTCTCTGGCAGTGGCTCATCAGTTCTCTCTGTCTTACTGTGGTTCCCGTGTTATTGTCCATGAGTTCTGATGTGATAGTTTAAAGTTTAGGAAGATACTGCTTTCATCAGGTTGCAGAATTGGGCACTGGAGTGAACCTGGCTGTAGAAAGCCACTGTGTAGACAAGTGCAGACCTAGGTCTGTGGCCCCGAGAACAGGAGGCTGGTTCCTCACTCAGCATGCCTCCCAAGGCACAGTTTGGAACCTGGAGCAGCAAGGAACATTCTGGTAGAGTTGAGAACCCCAGCTGGTACTGTGAGAGCCCAACTAGTGAACCTGGTGAACTAGAAGTGAGGTCCCAAGTCACACAGAGTCCCCTAGGATTCTTGCTAGTTTCCAAGCTGAGCGTGCCTGCAGTGAATATCAGCAGGACATCCTAGTCAGTGTACCCAAGCATACTCACATTGGGCTGAAGAGGTGCCCATATATCTGCCAGCCAGAGAAAAAAACCCTAGATTCAGGTCCAACTTTTGGGAGAGAACTAGAGGGCCATGGCTGAGCTCTCCCCAGAGTAAAGACAACATTTAAAAAAAATGTGTGTGTGTGTGTGTGTGTGTGTGTGTGTGTGTATTGTCTCTTGCCTGCATGTAAGTCTATGCAACATATACTTACTTGATGTTGGAGAAGGTCAGAAGAGTGCATCAGACTCCCTGGAACGAGTTATTAATGGTTGTGAGCCTCTATTTGGGTGATGGAACTGAACCTAGGTCCACTGAAAGAGAAGCCAGTGCTCTTAACCACTGAGCCATATCTCCAGCCATGTAAAGCCAGAACTTAAAGACAGCCTGAGAAGATCACACTGGGCCACAGGTTTCAGCTGTTAATAGGAAGACAACAAAATCCAGACACCTAGTCTGGGAACATTCACATGGTCTTGGATCTAATACCAAGAAAAAGGACAATGTGACCTATGACCAAAACAGACAACAGACAAAACCCAAATCCAACCAACCAACCAACCAAACAAACAAAAAACCTAGTGACTAAGGAGACCCAGTCTGGAATTAACAGCCCATGGCACTCAAATGTTATTAAAGTTATGTTCAAGGACTTAAAAGAGGAATAGAAATGTAGTAGCAAGGAAAGAAATTAGATTTTCAAAAAATTGCCAAGCAGAGTTAGAGATGAAACATGCTCTAGGTACCTGCATTTCATGTAGTTGAAGCTGGTTGTTTATTTAGGAATTGTAAGGAATTACAGTCAGGTAGAGTTTATTGGACAGGGTTTTGATGAACCAGGTCTTACCCCAGATCTGACACACTGAGGTGTTGTAGCCTGTATTGCTAGCTTGATGTCGAGCACAGGGTGAATGGAGACAGGGCTCTGTAGCTGTAGAGGTGCCCAAAGCGCCTGCCTTGGTACATGTAGAGCCCAGAAGCATGCATCTGTAGACTCCACTGCTGCATTCAGATGCATGCTGAGCTCTGGTACCTGTCTGTGCAGTGGGCACATTACCCAAGCCACCACAGTCATGGTCTGACCCATGGTCACAGGGCAGTGTTTAACAGCCATTGAGAGGGCTGTCCAGAGTCAGTTTTTGTGATGACAGTGGATGCAAAAGGATGAGACACTCCAACTGTACAGGGTTTGGTAGTGTACATGAAGGACCTGAGGAGTGGTGGTATTGGTGAGTTAGACTGCCTTCAGAGGTGCGGGTACCAAGAGATCGGCGTAGAAAAAGCAGGTCATCAGTTCTCTCTATATATCCCAAACAATCAATAGACCATTCCCTCCACAGGTGGATTGCTTACAGACACACGCATCTGGGTCTGAAGGTGCTCAGGTTGTCAGGTGGAGGTGTGCTCTGGAATCATGGTCAGTTCATATTCTAGTTCAGGTAGAGTGGAGTGGCCTGAAGCTCTGCATTTTCTAGCCAGCACCCACTGGCACCCACTTTGCTGGCCCAAACTCACCCTTTAAGCAGCTGAGTCTTCTGGTCTTTAAGTCTTCTTCTGGTCTTTAAGCCAACAGCAACTTTGCAGGTGGAGACTCAGGCGCTTGTGCCTGTTTCTGTGGCTCCTGCTCTAGTCAGCGTCAGGCTTGCTCACTTATTAGTGGTTGGGCTCTTCTAGTTATTTGTGTTTCTTTCCACTGCTTGACAGTAGCTTAGCGTGATGGCATTTATATTTCGTTTTTTAATTTTCAATTTTTTTCTTTTTTATTAGTAGCTAGTCACACTACTTGATTGATTGATTGCTGCTCTGTTTATAAACATATTGGCAGTTTCTCTAAGACACTATGGATGCTGGCTTCTTGTGTAGGCGGCTAGCCACTGTGCATTGTATTAAGTGCCCAGATTCTGGGCAGGTCCCCAGGAATGGCGTGTATGAGAAGCCCTGGCAGCTGTCAGCCCCTTGGAGTGACTGTTGGGGAATGGACAGGCCCTGTAGTATGTGTGCTGGTCTGAGCGAGGCATCATTCCCAGAAGGCACTGCCAGGTGGCTGTTGTTCTGCTTGACCTGTGGTCTCTGTCCTCCTGCCAGTGACATCATTAGAGGGAGAAGAGTGCTGACCCTATTCTGTGTTCTTTGGTGTGGAGTAGAAGAGAACCTGGGGCTGGGAGGACGCTGTTCATGGGGATGGGCTTGGGGAGGCTCCACAACGCCATGAGGCATGATTATTATAACCCTCTTCTGGTGGCTTTGGGTGTGTGCTATTTGGGACTAGCCTCAGAGCTGCCACTGAGCTAGTAGATATAGTTTCGGGCCATGGCTGATGAGGCAGACCGGCACTTGCTTTCAGAAAAGGGCCTGGGCTTGGGGCAGTCCTTGCCATTTGACATCCACAGGGTCTTGTGACAGTGTACAGCTTTGTAAACTGATGAGGAGACATTTGTCTGTTTTAACATGCCACATTCTTGGCAAAGATCTGATTAAGCGGAGTGGGTGGTTAGGCTAAGGGACTTCTGGAATCTTTGTCATTGTTCTGTCTGCATCTGCTGTTGCCTTAGCAAAGCTATTCTGGTATTCAAGGCTATTTTAGTGATGGTAAAATGTAATTAAGCCAGAATTCTGTTAATTTGGAATTGGTATTGATTCCAGCTGGGTTGACTTGTTACCTTAGAATTGTTAGCAGAGAGACAAGGGACCACCACACAATACTGCAAAGGATTTTTTTCCTTACAAATATTTGTATAGATAAGTATTCATCTTTTATTCTATTTTATTTGTTTTGTATGTGTATTTTCATGTACATGCCCCGTGTGTGTGTGTGTGTGTGTGTGTGTGTGTGTGTGTGTGTGTGTGTGTGTGTGTCGGGTAGGCATGGTAGTGAGAGTGCATGTGGCATGCACATGAGTGGAGGTCAGAGAACATCTTGCAAGAGTAGGTTCTCTCCTTCTGTGTGAATTTTGGGGATCAAACTCATATTGGTAGGCTTGGTGACAAGTGCCTTTACCTACTGAGCTTTCTCACTGGCCTGTATATGAGTTTTGTGCCAAGGATATGTGGTCATTTGAGAATGGCCCCCATAGGATCATATATTTTAATGCTTGGTTTCTAGTTGGTCCACTCTTTTGGGAAGGATTAGAAATTGTGGCCTTGTTGCAGGAGATGTGTCACTTGGGGTGGGCTTTGAGGTTTCAGAAGCTCATGCCAGGCCCAGTCTCTTTCTCTCTGCCTTGTGCTTGTGGATCAGATGTAAGCTCTCATCTACTGCTTCAGTACCATGCTTGCTTGCTTGCTGTCTTGCTCCCCACCATGATGGTCATGGACTCACCCTCTAAAACTGTAAGCAAGCCTCCAATAAAATGTTTTCTCTTACAAGTTGCTTTAGTTATGATGTCTCTTCAGCAATAGAAAGTAACCAAGACAGCTAGCTAGTTTGTTTGTTTGGTGGTGCTGGGGGTGGAACCTTGGACCTCATGCAAGCCAGGCTAGTGCTCTACCATTCAGCTATGTCTTCATCCCTTGTTTCTTTTTTTGAGACAAGGTCTTGCAGTATAGCCCAGGCTGACCTCCAGCTTGTGACCCTTCTCCTCAGCTTCTTGAGTGCTGGGGTTACAGGTGTGCCATGATGCCCAGCAAAGCTAGTTTATTTAATGATGGATTAGTCCCTGTCAGTTTGGACACCAACCACGAATAGTTTCATGTAAGCTTCTGAAAGTCAGCACTGTGTAAACATTCATACATGCTGTGCTTTACTGTGCTGGACACACAAGTTTGGAGTGGCAGAGGGACCAGCTCTTCCATCTTCTGCCTGTACATGTGTGTGACTCCACAGTTTAGTTGTTGTCATGGTGTTTTTATTTATTTTAATTTTTATTAATTAATTTTATTAATTATTAATTATTTTTATTAATTAATTAATTTTGTCATGGAGCTTTTAAAACCACAGCACTCTGATGCTGCTGTGGAAAGGACATGGAGCTTTTCTCGCATCCACACATAAAATGACAGTCCACTTTCTCAAGGTTTGCCCAGCAGGTTTCTTCTGACCAGTTAGTACAACTCTCTGCCATGGAACTGCATAATATACATTGAAAATTGAAGAAAAAAAAAACTAAGCCCTAGTAGCCTGTTTCAGAAAATTCTGCTTGTGATGTCATTACAGTTAGAGGCCGAGATGTGCTCAGTGTCAGAACACATGTCTAGCATGCTGGAGGCTTTAGACCTAGTCTCCAGTACTAGAAGAAAATTCATTATAGTTTGTATTACAATTAAAATTACCATATCAGATATCAAACCAAATGTACCTTATTTTAATTAAACATAGGAAATAAAATGTGTTATAGATGTAGTTTGATTTCAGCATAGCCCTGTGGGTCATATCTGTGGACAGACCTGCAGTCGGTCAGTAGTTCGTCTAGGTGTTTGCAGGAAAAAGAGTTGGTTACAACAGTGTCATTGAATCTTAACAATGCTTGCCTTTGTCATCACAAATCTCAAGTCCCCCTGACTTGCTGTTAACAACTCTCAGAGCACAGATGTACTGACCTGAGTTTAGGAACAAGATGCCTTCTTCCCTCTTCTTCAGGAATTGAGAGGGGAGACATGAGGGAGTTAAGATGACTGAGTGTCACCCTGTATGTGGGACCTGAGGATCCTAACACTTACTCCTGTGTTCCACAGAGACCATGATTGGTACCCCTCCACCCGCCAGTGAGCTACAGCAGTCGCAGCCACAGGCCCTACACTACGCGTTGGCCAATGCACAGCAAGTGCAGATCCACCAGATTGGAGAGGATGGACAGGTGCAAGTAGTACGTACCTTCTCACTCACACGTCTCGGGAGCTGGGGGAGGGAGCTGGGGGAGGGAGCTGGGGGAGGGAGCTGGGGGGAGGGAGCTGGGGGAACGTTGAGGGCGCAGGGAGAGAAAGCAGCACACTGATAGTTTGAGGTGAGGTGAAAGTGCTCCATTTAGAGAAGTAGTATGACATCCTTGCACATGGCTGTTGGCTGCTGCTGAACAACCTAGTGATAGAAATCCCTGCAGGACGTTGACTGGTCCCTATGGTTCATCTTTTGGTCCTGTACTAATGTTGAGGTCACCCATATGTGTGCAGCCTGTCTGAAGGAATCGGTTTCTACTGGTCTCCCTGGAAGCATAATTCTTGGTTCATGATCTCAGGCAGCCAGCCTTTCATAGTGGAAAAGGTCTAAGCCGATGGCCTTGGATTCTGCAGCATTTCTTTAATATGTGCTGGGTTACTGCAGGCATTGCACAGTAAAGAGGCAAGCCTCAGCCAAGGTGCTATGTTCTGAGCCATAGGCAGCACAAAGGCTAGGCAGAGTCTTGTGTACTCTAAGCAGACAGTGGCAGACGGGAAGTCTGTACCTCAGAAACTGCTGGAGAGCAAGGAGCGTTGAGGGCAGCTCTAGGGTCGTGCTGGTGCTTTTTGTCCACTGGCTCTGGGGCTGTTTGAAAGGAAACAGTGGCTGTAGGTGATGGGTTTCATGGGCTTGTCGATTTGTGTAACTGACCAGACAGCAGGTATTTTCTCCTGGTTAGTGGGGAAGTCTGGGAAAGCAGTGGGAAGAGATCCCTTTGGCACAGGTTTTTGTGCACAGTAAAGCAGAAGCAGCCCAACACCTGCAGCAGGTTGTTTGCTATAAGATCGTATTTGGGCTAAGATAGGATTTCAAAAATAAAAAGATTTATTTTTATTTTTAGTTATGTGTATGCATGTGACTGTCTGTGTGGGGTTTGTGCATGTGAGTGCAGGTGTCCACAGAGGCCAGAAGAGGGCTTCAGATCCCCTGGAGCTGGAGTTATGGGTATTGTGAGCCATCCTACATTGGTGCTGGGAACTGAACTCAGGTTTTCTGCAAGAACAACAAGTGCTCTTAACCTCAGCCATCTCTCCAGCCCCAGATAGGATTTTGATAGGAGTCGGACCCTGGGCTTCTATGGAGTGTTTCCATGAAGTGTTTCCACTTCAGTGCAGTGAACGCGAATGACTCCTACCATCTGCCACCCTTACCAGTATTCCCCCGTGACTGCACATTCTTAGTTAAGTAACATTTCAAAGTTCAGCAAATCGCATAAATCATATGATGAACATTTACTTAGGAGGCTGTAGGATGAGCTCAGGCCGTGCACACATTGCATCAAGCTACTCAGACCCTGCCCGCTCTTGGGCTGAGAGCAGATAGGCATGAAGCTGGCAGAAGGTGCTTGTTGTTTCTTTTGGTTTGTTTTTCTCTGATGCTTCTTGGTGTCTTCTCTTGCTGTGGATTCCACAGGGCCACCTCCACATTGCCCAGGTGCCTCAAGGGGAGCAGGTGCAGATCACACAGGACAGTGAGGTGAGTCAGGTGTCACCCTGCAAAGCTCACAAGGCCACACAGTCATGTACTCAGTTTGTGGAACCAGTGCTCTTCCAGAAGAGCCTGGGGAGCGCTCTAGGAGAGAGTCTGCCTGGCTCAGTGGGGTGACTGGGATGCTTTTCTGGTGTTTTTTATAATTGATGATGGTATAAAATGAGATCTGTGAAGAGACACTGTAGACTCAGAGTGGTGGGAGTAACTTCCTACCTATTGTGGGCCATATTGTGCTACTGTGTTCATGCCTTGTGAATCTGCAATTGTTTAAAAAGGAAAAGGAAAGACATTTTCATTTGTGGGTCAGAGTTGAGGAAACAGGTTTAAAGTTTTGTGCTTTTAATACAAGAGGAAAAAAAGATTCATCTTATAATACTTGTTTTATTTTTGTGGGTTTTATTGCTAAAAGGGGTTGGATTTTTGTAGAGTTAGTGGTTTCCTGGTTATTTCTGAATAGTGTAGGGAAGTTCTCACTCTGTCTCCTTTTTTCCCTGTGCAGGGCAATCTACAGATCCATCATGTTGGCCAGGATGGACAGGTAAGTGCTCGCCTGCCCCCATCCATACCTTCTCACACAGTCTATATTCCTCAGCATGAGACACTGGGGTGGGGTGGGATGGGGTGGGGTTGCCTGCAGCAGGAGGGAGCTGGGATGAAGTGTGCAGGTGGGGCTCTGGCCTGCATTTACGCATTGTGGGCTCTCACATTAGTTTTTGCACCAGAGAAGAAACTCTCCCCAAGTTCATTGCTTTCTGCAACTTTCCATTGGAAGTTTGATGACATTTGCACAGGTCGGACAAGGTAGACTTGGTTCTTGCTTATTGCTGTCAAACTTTGAGATAAGGAGAACAGTTCTTTATTGGATATACCAGGAAGGACTTCTGTGCTTAGTGAAGTATCCCAGGTTCCTCAGGAGAGAAGTGAGTGCTACAGGGTGGAGGGAAGCCCGTGGTGGCAGTTGGGATTTGCACTTCTGTGGCCTTTAAGGAGTTTTTGTGAAGGTTGGTGTCAGCTGTAGGTCACTACGAATAGTCAGGACAGGCTCCTGTTTACATAATACAGCTTAAGAAGTTGTGGCGACACAGAGTTCACTCACCATACAGGAGGCTCTGCTCCTTGTTTTCCCAAACTAACACTCTCTGTGCTGGAAGACCCATGTTCTTCCCTGTGCTGCCCATTTGGGAAAGAGTCAGTTAAAGAGAACCCTGGTCCTTCTGCAAAGCTTGTGCACTTGGGACCAAGGGCAGAAATTGGTTCTCCTAGCCTTCCTCTTGGGGAGTTTCAGCCTTGTAGTTGATTCCTCTCTCTGCTTTTTATGACATTGTGGTCTGTGTTTGTTATGTTGCTGTTTCCTCGTACCATGAAAGGATGCACCTTTTCATAGGTGAGAAAGCAAAGCCTGTTACCTCAGTTTCCCACTGTTTCTATCATGAATCAAGTTTCACCTGGAATTGGAAAAAACAACAACACAGCAGGCTTTTCACAGTTTGAGTGTGATGCTTGTGCTTGATTGTAGGCAGAAGTGCCTGCCTGATGCTGACCTGAGGGTCTGTCTGCTGACCTGAGGGCAGAGAGCCCAACATCTAATCTGGACCGGCAACTTCTATCAGGCCACAGCCACAGGCTTCTGTCAGGCAGAGAGGCTACGAAAGAGCCAGTGCTTGAGCCTCTGGGCCCAGTGCCTGTCACTGCTGCCAGCCATGATCCACTACCCACTCTGCTCTAAGCAGCCTTCCTGCAAGAAGCTGTAATACTGGTCACTTTCACACTGAGAAGTAACTTGTACATCTCTGAATCTTTCCACCTGTGAACCCCATACTTTGTTTCCAACTCCCCTTCCCGGTGTCACTGTATCTGGGACCACACATCAAAGGGTACTGCTGGCGTCCTCTTCTCTCCTGGAGGCAGCTTGTCTTCTGATGGGAACGGACAGCATGTGCTCACGAAGCAACTGTTGTCTGCAGGCCCATTAGCCACTTGTCTTTGCTTTCTACTTGGAGAGGTTCTGTCCTCATTTTATCATCTGGCCAGTTCTCCAGTCTGTTCAGTAACCTTACCCAGCATGGCTTCATTTATGGTTCAGAAGGCACAAATGTTCCATTTACCTTGGTGTTTGTTCTCAGTGGAGCTAAAGTCACCAGACCTGTGCAGGGGACAGTTAGCCCTGTCACCTGTCCTCTTCCTGGGTCCACAAGAGGATTGTGCCTATGGGTCTTAGATTCTTTATCCTGAGTTGGTCTTAGGTCTTCCTTCATCCTGGTTGTGAATGCTGGAATGTTTTACTGAAGACTGACTGCGTGCACTGGCTGTAGGTTTGTGGAAAGGGTGGTGAACAGAACATTATCCTTAGTTGTAAAAGCTCTGGAAGACATTTATGTGACTGACTTGTTGTTGTTGTTGTTGTTGTTTGGTTTTGTTTTGTTTTGTTTTTTGTTTTTTTTTTTTGAGACAGGGTTTCTCCTTTAGCCCTGGCTGTATTGGAACTTGCTCTGTAGACCAGACTGGCCTCAAACTCATAGAAATCTGCCTGCCTCTGCATCCCGAGTGCTGGGATTAAAGGTATGCGCCACCACCTCCCGGCTGTGACTGACTTTTTTTAAGTTCATAAATTCATCCTTATTTTGTCAATCTGGTTTGGGAAGGTAATGGGGCTTGCTGCATCAAGGCTGCGGCAGGAAAGCAGGATAGCTGTATCCCCAGAGGAAGACTGTCACAGGAGGACTTGGGCTCCAGAGATTCAGGTTTAATGAGGTCAGAGCCATCTGAAATTGGCCTCTCGGGGACAGGTGAACAGCTGCTCCCACTCTATACAGCCACTTTGGACAAGCACAGTCAGGAAGGGTCAGTCTCCAGCCCTAGAGGTTCTCTGCTTGCCCTTGGCTATTCTAGCCCTAATGGTCACTGCTATTTGCCAGTTGTACTTCCCACTTGAGGTTTCTAGGCCTGTGCTACAATGGCCAGTATTCAGTATCTCTGGTCAGTAGAGGAAGGAGGCAGGGGATTCCCTGGATACTGAAATGTAAACTGCAGCAGAATCTTTCAAAACACAACTTGGAGGGCCTTTGGCTGGGTTCTCAAAGCTGGGCTTTATCTTGGTTCCTGAGGCTTCTCTGGTGTGGCTGAGTTTTCTGAGTTTGGGCTCAGACTGCAGCACCCATACACACAGGCCAGTACACAAGTCTCCCTTCAGCTTCTGGC
>CABHPH010132188.1:4581-52319 GCA_902168325.1 Peromyscus nudipes | reverse complement strand
TGCAGACATGGAGTGGAACTGCCTAAGAGGGAGGCTGTGTGTACTCTGGGTGGCAGAACTGGTAGGGTGGAACCACCTGAACCATTTTGGAGTACAGCCATTTCATCGTGAGTCCCAGACACTGGACATGGAAGCAATTTGTTTGTCCTGATGGATTTTGATCTTGTTGTATCCCAAGTCTCCCATTTTGGAATGGGAATATTTATTCTCTGCCATGCTAAGTTGGAAGTATGTAACTAGTGTTTTGTTCTGTTTTATAGGAGCTCACTGTTAGGTTGCCTTGAGTCTCAGATGAGCTGTGAAATGGACTTTTATATTTATTTTTTTGACTTTGGACTTTTAAACTGTTATAATTGTTAACAGCTATGGAGACTTCAAAGTTGGATTTTATTCTGCATTATAAAATACACATGAGACTTTGGGGACAAAAGATGGAAGGTTATTATTTAAAGTGATATGTTTGGATGTTAAGTTCTAAAAAGACTGACCTACCTTCAGCACACCTGATGCGTTACAGAGAAAATTCCTTCTCGGGGAAATTGAGGGGTAGAATTGTGATAGTCTCAGCTGTCAACTTGATGAGATCTGGAATAACCTGGAAGATGGGCTTCTGGTCATGCCTGTGTGACGTCATGTTGATTAGGTTAATTGAGATGGCAATTCAATTCCACTGTGGGTGGCACTGATACATTCTAGGGGTCTTGTCAGTTTGTTTCCTCTGCCAGGAAAAGTCTTTAGTGCAGCAGGCAGCAGTGGGGAAATCAAACTGTTGAGTTGGAAGTTCTGGCTCAGCCCATCTCCTCCCTCTTCAAACTCTGCTCCTCTCCAAAGCTCGCCCAGCAATGGCTCTAAACGGAGCTGCTCAAGACTGCGCCTACAGGGTATTTGAGCTCAGGTCCCTAGACCTGCCTTGCGATTTCTCCACCTCCCTTCTCCCCCTGCCTCACTGGGGGACTTGAGAGTCACCCGGGAGTGCTTTGTTCATGAAACCTGGACTTTTAATTCATCTTGATCTGACTTACTGTGTCAGTGAGAAACCTACTATCGGGTATCCAAAAATACTTACCTTCTGATGCCAAACCCAGGTAGAGCTGAGTCTTTCCCAGGACCATGTGGCCATGGGAAGCTACTTTCTCTCTTACCGCTGCCACACTGGACCAACTTCTGGCTCAGTAAGTTACCCATTTCCAAACCAAAAGCCTATAAGGGGTCCAGGGTCTCTTCCAAGTCTTTTGACCCCTTCTGGGTCAAAGGCTTCCAGGTTACCAGGCTTCCGGGTCACCTGCCAAGGCCACTACAGTGTCAGGTAACTCCAGCCCATTCCTGGAGCAGGAACAGTCCCTGCCCCTTGGGGTACCTTTGTGTAGGAGATGTTCTGCCCAGAGGCAATCCCCACAGTGCTCCCAACTGTAGGCTTATAGAACCAGACGCGGTTCTGTACCCTTTAGTCTCTGGCAGAAGACTTGTAAATGGGTGGCGGGCCCAAGCCCCATCCTCAGACACCCTTGGGGTGTCTGCTTCAAAATTTATCCAAACTGGGACTGTCTCACGCCGTACTATGTTTTGAGCTCCCTCATCCAGGGTTATGAACTTTGCTTTTCCACCTCTTCCCTTTTGCTGTTTGTCTGCATCTCCACTCCTCCCCGACTCTCTGCTTGTGCTTGATCTCCCCTCCACTGTACTATGCTAGAATTCTATCCACCCATTCTGCCTGTAACACATCTGTTCTCCTTGAATATACTCTGCTACACCTTCCTCTCTCCTAAAAAAAAAAAAAAAAAAAACACGACGCTCTTCCGATCTCATAAAAAAAAAAAAACCTACTTTTGGCATCCCTTACTTGCTTGCTGTTCCAGCTCGCTCATCGGGCTTTCTTTCAGTCTTGGGTAGTCTGCAACACTACTCTGTTTCTCAGTTGCCCCTGAAGTGCCTTCTCCTTCTAGATCAGGTGCCTGAGGCATTGCTGCTTGTGAGCCTGTGGTGCCCCATCCACCTTGGACCCTGCTGCGGGAGAGCCTGGTACCATGAGTGGCAGCTCCTGGCCTCCCATGGTGGGCTGGCCCAATAGGAGCTGTGTCATGGCCAGGAAAAGTCTTTTATTCCTATGATTTCTTACATACTGCTCTACACTGTAAGCTCATATTTCAGGATTTGTAAGTTGTTCATCTTACACGGATTCCCATGGAAAGTTTGTGTGTGGGGGGGTGGGGGGGTGGGGAATGTATGTGGCCACTGGATGCTTGTTTTTAACTGGTCTTGGATGCCTGTGTTTATATGTTCCATGTGTCTTGGTAATAGTTCAGCTGTTATTGCAACTAGCTGCCTGGGCTCAGAATTTACCTCTGGGCCTTTTCTGGCCCGAATCTGATGTAATGATAGAGAAAGTTATTTTATGCTGTTCTACTTTATTAAAGAAAAAACATCTAAGAAATTGGGTATGGTTGAAAATCTATAACCAAAAGTTAACTTAAAACTGGTAACTCCAAATTAGAACTGCTCTGGAAAACAACACACAGTCTGCCACCACCTTGATAAATACAGCCACGTGGGCAGCCACCATTTTGACTAAGGATGGAGAACAGGGAGGTCATATGACTTCACCACCATCTTGAATAAATATGGAGTGGTCCACTGAGAGACAACAGGTTTCCAAGATATCTTGGATTAGGATAGATTTCTATATGATAATTCTTTTCCTGTCCTGAAAACTAGGTTTATGAAAGATAGGGTTTAAAACAATGTTGGTTTACTGAGGTATTAAAGCTGCACCTCCATGCATTCATGTACAGGGATATATCTTGCTGGCAGCCAAATTTTGTAATGTAAGAGTAATCCCCTTGATACTGTTTTTAGAAACACTAAATTGTTTGCACTGTGAAAACTGGGTTTTGCCTTCTAGAGATACTAAACTGATTATACCTAACAGATAATGTTCCCCTGATCCTCAAACACTCCAGAGATCTGAGACTATGGCATTTAATAAAAAAAACTTCTCATGATAGAGACATGCCAGCTCCTAGCAGCACCCTGTATCTCCTCCAAGGAAGATTGATGGCCACAGAACAAGTTCCACCTGGAACTTGTTTAAATGTAGCAAAGCCAGTCACAGAGCGTAAAACTGCTTTGCACCTTAGCTGCTGCGAAGACCCCGTCCAGACTGTGGACAAGCATTGATTTGTTCTGCTTTGCCAAGACAAAGGAGGCCAGTCTCCCCAAATTCCTGCTGCACAGGAAAGTCTGTCAGACCTTCTGGATCTGGCAGCTAAAGACTTATACTGCCCTGGGACTCCTGTCCCCAATGACCAGGCAGAAACCTGGGGTAGCTGCCTCGGTAGCCAGAAAGCTATCTCACTTCTCTTTATGTAGGTGCAATTTATCCTTCTCAGATCTGATAGTGCTTGGTGACTAGGGTACTGATAGATTTACCAGTTTAACAACTTTCCCTGACCCCCCAAGGCTTCACCATGTTAGCTCATTAGTTCAGTAGTTAAGTTTTATGTTAAAAACACAGACAGGTTTACCTTGTTCATTGGCTTCATAGTAAAGGATAAACAGGTTTTAGATGTAACTTTCCACTTAAGGGGATGTCAAAGATGTTTCAGACTTCTGTCCCCTTTCTATGCTATTATTACACTGGAATTTTGGAGGTTCAGAATTTTAGCATTGATTCATTCAGTTTTGATAATTCTGTGGATTTTAGTGGTCCCACCTTTTAGGACTGCATAGAGGCTTTTTCAGCATTACTGCATTGTCTCCAGCCACATATGGCAAAACTCTGCTGAAATGCCAACTCCTCCCCCTCTGAAACAGGTTAGCATTAAAGAGGATATGGAAGCCTGCAGGTGTGTTCAGCTCTGTTTCTCCTCCCCTGCTCCTCGGCCTCCTTACCTCCTTTGCTCACTCAACCTCTTTCGTTCAGCAAATTTCCTCTGTTTGTCTTCTAAGTATAGACTTAAAGGTATGTTTCACTAGGCTAAAAGCCGGAAAACTAAAATGAGGATAAAAACTAGGAAAAATGTTTTAACCCAAATACATAACCTTTGCTATGACACCAAGGTATAAATCTGTTCCAACTGTTTTACAGATACCTGCATCTGTAAAAATGTTCCTGGGGAAAGAGTTCTTCTACTATATCAAGAAATCTGGCCTCGTGGAAACTAATATCAATCTCTAGAGCCCCTCTTTGACCCCACCCATCTTCGAGCCAGTATTTTACAGGTCCACTCCTCTTGCCAGATGTGTGCCAAGGCCAACCCACAGGGGCCCTCCAGATATGCCAGCCCCTGCCCCAGCTCTGAGGACACCAACCAGGCGAGTACTGGCAGGTTGACTTCACCCACATGCCATATAAAAAGCTCCATTATCCCTTAACTCTTGTTGATACCTTTACAGAATAGATAGAGGCATCTCCCACCTCCAGGGAAACAGCAGATGTGATGGCTCAGGTACTCCTGGAACACATCATCCCTCAATTTGGTGTGCCACCCCCCTAAGCTCCTAGGACATTAATACTGGTACCACCTCTCCAGGCTCAAGTGGCACCTATCCAGGATAAATGGAAACAGATTCCTGAGGTCTCCAGGATGGCAGTTAATGGAATACTTCTTCACCCACACCTCCCACTGAACTTGAGCTCACTGACTCCTGACCCCCTCCTCCCCACATTGTCCCATGCCAACAGGAAGTAACTAGACTTGAACCAGTGTCCATATATCCAAGAAGGTTGGGATGTTCAGTTGGAAGCACCACCTCAGCCCCCCTCCTTCTTCTCCAATCCCTTCCCCTCTCAGAAAGCCCACCAAGCAGTGGCCCTTCCCCCAGAGCTGCTCAAGACCATTCCTACAGGGTATTTAAGCCCCAGTCCCTAGACGTGCCATGTGATTTCTGCTCCTCCCTCCCCTGCCTAACTTCTGGGGGGCTTGAGAGTCACCCAAGTGTGCTTTGCTCATTAAACCTGAACCTTTACTTTGGCTTGATCTGGCTTATTGCATTTGTGGAGAAATATACTACTGGGGATCCAAAAATACTTATCACAAACATCACAGACAGCATCAGCAGTTGGAGAAAGGTGTTTATTGGGGGTGAGGAAGCATACACATGCAGAAGACACACAGAGAAAAGATCCTCTGCAAAGCAGAGAGGGAATTCACAAAGCTGAGGAATCCAGTCTGTTCTTGAGGGCTGGGTTTTTTTTTTTAAGTCTCTGAGGAATTTTCCTACAATAATTTAGGGTTGGTCAGTTTGAAAAAAGATAGGGTGTAGCCAGAGTTTTTCTGTGTCTCAGCCTGCCAGAGGTGGTCAGGACAAATCTCTCTCACCTGCCAGTCCTGCAGCCGCTTGGATCCAAGTAAACACGTAGAGGCTTATATTAATTAAAACTGCTCAGCCATTAGCTCAGGCTAACTATTGACTAACTCTTACACTTAAATTAACCCATAATTCATATTTATGTTTAGCCACGTGGCTTGGTTCCTTTTCTCAGTTCTGCCTTCACATCTTGCTTCCTCAGTGTCTGGCTGGCAACTCCTGACTCAGTCTTCCTGTTCCCAGAATTCTCCTCTGTGCTCATCCTGCCTATACTATACTTCCTGTCTGGCTACTGGCCAATCAGCATTTTATTTATCAATCAAATCAGAGCAACACACATTCATAGCATACAGAATGACATTCCCATCAATAGGGTTTTTGATTGGCCCACACTGTGGTGCAGCATGTCCTGATCTGGCCTTAAACCCCTTGAGCCAGTCTGTTAGCAGGGGCCCTGCTGGAGGGAGAAAAAAAAAACTAACAAAAACAAGTACAAGGATTTTGTTTTAAGTTACCAGGCTTTTGTCTCGAGTCAAGAGGAAGAAGTTGGCAATCCTGGCGCTGTCTGTCTGCTTACCAGGGCGTCTGTCTAAATTCTCATCTCTCAGCATTATTCCTTGGAATGGGATTCTGAGCTGTATAAAAAGAAGAAAGCGAGCTGAACCTGTGAGAGGTTTTTTTGAAGTGGATGATCTACTTCTAATCTGGACCTTTGAGGTGGGAAGACGCACACCTTTAATCTCGATCTTGAGACAGGAAGACATGCCTTTAATCTGGGCCACACCTTCTGCTGGAAGCCCATATAAGGGCATGAAAGAAGGAAGCTTTTTCTCTTTGCCTGCTTGCCCTTGTGTTGCCAGCACATCCATTCCTTCACTAGCATTGGAGCCGACTCCTTTAGGACTCCAGCAGATACTGAAGACCAGCTGAGACATCCAGCCCCAGGGACTGAACAATTATTGGATTTTTGGACTTTCTGCTCACAGCCAGCCGTTGTTGGATTAGCTGGACTGCAGCCTGTAACTCATTTCAATAAACCCACATATATTTGAACACAAACACATAGTCATTTTATGAATTCTGTTGCTCTAGAGAACACTGACGAATACAGTCTGCGTTCCTGGTACCTGGAAGAGTTCCATGGCCGTGAAAATAACCCCTGACACCTCCCCTCCCTCTTCATACCTGAGGCTCATTCAGGACTGTTCAGCGTCACATGTCATTTCCTTTTTGAATGACTGCTGTTCTTCTTTTTACATTGATTTTACTACTTGTTTCTTTCCTTCTCCAGTGCTGTTTTCAAAGCTGTCAACATAATTTTACTGAAATACTCATTTTTATACTGCTTTCTCACTTAATAGTATACAATATCTTATTTCACATCAGATGAAATAGAAATATTTGTACCCTATATTCAAGACTTGTACTACTTAACTTTTCTTCAGTTATTTTTTAAATATATATGATATATGTTTTAGATTTATTTACTTTAGTTTATGTGTTTGTGTGATTTGCCTGAATGTATGTATACACTGTATGCCTGCCTGGTGCCTATGGAAACCAGAGAGGGTATCAGATCCTGTAGAACTGGAGTTACAGAAGGTTGTGAGCTGCCATGTGGGTGCTGGGAATTGAACTCAGTTCTACGTAAGAGTAGCTATAAACCACTGAACCATCTCTCCAGCCCCTTTCTTTTGTTATCACATCCATTTCTTTCACTCATCCTTGGATACATGGTTTGATCTTGTCAGATATTTCCCTAATCTCAGTTTCCTTCTTTTTCTAAGCTTAGGGTAGACAGATCAACAGGTACACACAGCCACATATCCTTCCCAGCCACACACCATTTTCCTCCTTTCAGAAGAGGTAAGGTGTTGCTTGGATCCTAATGGCTTCCTTGGGGGAGGGGGTGAGAAGGTGCAGTGTCAACAACACAGACACCCAGAGTCCGTTGAAGGTAAATAACGAACTCCTTTATTCAATAACAGAGAAGGCCTTATATACCCTCCTCCCAGCACCCAGTCTGTGTGGTCATCCCTCATTGGCTGGGCATGATTAGGAACTCTGACAGGGACCAGGAACTCTGACAGATCCTGTTGCTAGGCCCTCACGCAGACTCCAGGTTGGCTCTTAAGGAGTAAGTTATGTGCATGCCTTGGCAACTGGTCTGAGCCAATTTCCTTGACCCTATGGGCCTGTCCTACTACAGTGAGGATATTTCTTTTGCCATACCTTTGAGCTTCCTCAGTCTAAATTCCACATTTTTTAAAAAAATCACCCACAAAAAGGGATTTGAAACTAGGTTCGATCCCACAGTGATCTGTATAATCTTGACATGCTAGAGCAGTGGTTCTCAGCCTAGGGGTCAGACAACCATTTCACAGGGGTCACGTAAGACCAGTCTGCATATTAGATATTTACATTATGGTTTATAACAGTAGCAAAATTGCAGATATGAAGTAGCAATGAAAATAATTTTATGACAGAAGTCACCACAACATGAGGAACTGTATTAAAGAGTCTCAGCATTAGGAAGGTTGAGAACCACTGCCCTAGAGCTAGAAGGGAGGCTATTTGTTCTGGCCTCACATCCATTTGAGAACTATCCCCCAGCCCCCAGAATCTTTGGGAGATTCATTCTTCCCTCAGCTCAGCATGAAGCAGTTCCAAAAGACTGACCCTTTACATTCAGCTCCTCTAATAAGTTAGGGAGAAAACTTTCCCTTGAGGAAGTTGAGACAGCAATCATACAGGATAGTTTAGCAACCCAAGACTCTACTTGATTTGGACTATGCACACCTTCCCTTCTTTTAATAATGCACTTGGCAGCCTAGCTCCTTTACATGCATATACTCTACACATACCTCTCTCTGGAAAATGCACCTATCAACCTTGGACTTTCACCCGCATGTAGCTACACATATACCCTTCTATGAACAATGAGATAAATTTCTGTCCTGCTCAAGACAATCACACTTAATTCCTATTCAAATATAATCCCAATGTATCAAGGTACAAAAAAATGGAAGGTCAGATCTAGCCTGAACTGGTTTTGTATGCATGCACACCAAGACAAAACTGTGTTCTCAAGTAAAGCTTTAGGGAGAATCCCCTATTTACCACCATATACCTATGCATACTTGGGCATACATATGATTGAAATCAGATGCATTATGTGTGCTGGATAGTTTTAGGTCAACTTGACACAAGCTACAGACATCTAAGAGGAGGGAATCTCAATTAAGAAAATGCCTCCATGGCCTGGTGGTGGTGCACACCTTTAATCCCAGCACTCAGGGGCCAGAGGCAGACAGATCTCTGAGTTCAAGACCAGCCTGGTCTATAGAGCGAGTTCTAGGATAGCCACGGCTACATTGAAAAACCTTGTCTCAAGTGACTGATTACTACAGTGGGTGATTAAAAACCACTTTAGGTTCCTACAGTGTCAGTTGAGTGATGTAGACAAGACAAGAAACATACTTTTAAAGATATTTAATGATCTGTTTTTCAAATCAGTACAAAAATTTAAATACAAAATTGATTTGCCATTAAGTCTCAAATCTATTCATGGAAACTCAAACAAGTTACCAGTCTTTTCATCATTCTTTGTTTCTGTAAAATATTTGAGGACAATTATCCTCTACAGACATTCTTTTCCCCCTGTGGGATGTCACGCTACTTTAAAACTCTGTGTTTAAATAAGAACAACGCCAGTTTGGTCCATTTCACATGGAAAAGCTCTAGTTAATTTTGAATTAAACAGGGATCATAGTACTGTCCCTAGACTGTAGAACATACAGTTGTTTCATCTGTTTTCACACTAATGTGTTAACATGATGCACAACACTCAAAAGGGTACAACGGGTACATAGATAATTATTTAAAACTCTTCTTTAAATTAAATGGAGTATCATTTAGCTCTGATATTAGCACCATGGTAGAATATACAGTATCCGGCATAGATTTTGCTCCTCCTCCATTTAAAAGTTTAGAAGCATATGCCTGATATATGCTAACACACACACACACACACACACACACACACACACACACACACAGGCAATTGAGTAACAACCAATAAATAAGTTGGAAGATACCTCAAAAAGCGAAATTTGGTTTAACTTAAGAGATAATTTCTGTCTTTCTTTATGGAAACTAAAATACCATACATGTACAGATAAAAGCAACTTTACAATGCATCTGGCCTGACTGTCCTCCAAACCATTTCAATGTAGCCATTTAGTAGAAAGATCCCCAAGGACCCATACGACTTCCACAGTCACTAGCTACAAGCCAGTGTCCTCAGGAGCAACCCAAAGGATAGCTATTCATAGAAATGCTGTTTACTTTGCAAGTGAAGGCTAGGTAGGACATCTTTTGGATGCGAAAGTGCTTTGTACAATTAACAGTGAAAGAGAAACCTTGTGCTAATGAACTCATTTGTCTTAAAATTTGAGAAGAAATGGAGCCTGTATATCATAAAGGGAAAAGACAAATATTAAGCCAGGAGAAGAAAATTTGTGGTGGTAAAATAATTCAGATTTGGAATATACCATGTTTTACACTGTATTTATTTGTGTATTTTCCAGTCTATGTCTATCTCTTCAATTCCTGACTCCTTAAGGTTTGAGGAACGTAGATTAGATCTATCGCTGTAGCCCCACATTACTTCCCCAAACAACTAATAGCAAATGAATAGTCAACTTTCAAATGTTTGTGTTTTGAGCAATGCCCAAAGAACCTAGTATGTGACTTAGTGAGAGCCTGAAGAACTATTTCTCCTTTCAGACCTGTTTTGACTGTGAGGCTGAGTGTGTGGTGACATGATAGGCATGGGCTGCCATTGCTTTATGACATTCCAGCTATCTCTTCCACAGGCCGATGTAAAAGAAACAGTCATTTCCCTACAATTTTAGTCCTGATATCTGGAAGCAACACACCTGCTTTCACATATCAAACATCATAATTACTCCTTTAAATGTAATTATTTTTGTATTAATTCTGAATGTCTTTTTCCCAAATTAAAAAAAAATGGCTTGGATTTGTTAATTGACTTTGGAACCTCAGATGACATAGATCATATCTTTAAAATTCATAGTTACTGAAGAAAATCACAGCTACTAAAACACATAGAGACAAATTAAAACCTCGCTGCCATTGGTTGTATGGGCAAATTAGGGGGATTTTTTAATGCATGTAAACATAACTGATAATTACTATTAATAATAAAGGTTCATAAAATGGTAAAGCTATTTGAGGGAAGGTTTTTTAAAAAATTTGTTTATATTGTTTAGGCTATATTATAAATTACAGGAGGGAAGAAGAAAAGAAAATTAGGTTCCAGAGAAATGCCAGACTGAAACTCTTTAGGGGAGTTACTACATTAATGTCTCTGAGCTAAGTTCTGAACTCCTGTAGTCTCTGCCCTGTATCACACACTAGCATCTCACCCAGTACTTGGCAAAGAGAGTGCTGAGCAAATACACAAGGGGCCATTGGCACATCTGCTCTTCTGGGGACGACCACACACACAATTTCGACTAGGTGTAGTCCTGCAGCTAAAGCACAGCCTCTGAAATGGAGAAACATCCTTCGGACTAGAGATTACCATAGTCTTTGCACTATGGAACAACCCTCCAACATCCCACAGCAAAACAGCTGCACAAAGAGAGAGGAAATTATGCAAATAAATACAGTATGGAACTGTCACCACTAACCTCTCAAGGCATAATAAAAAAAAAACATTTTTTTAAAGGGAGCACAAGGAATGTGTGACTTTCATTAGCTATGACCTTCCAGACTGACATATTTTGACTGATTTGAATAAGCAGGTTATGAAATCATATAACATGCAACAGCTAATACGAGTCCAGTGGGTACAACACAGGCGTCTGTATTTCATCCATAAATCTGTCCCATCATCCTGGTACAATCTGCTGTGCACAGTATTAAACATGCATCTTAGTTTTTATTTGTACATGATGGTCCAAACTTTCACTTAAATATAACTTTCCAACTACATAAGTGTTTTGAAGCATTGTTTTCAATTGGTGTTTTTTTTTAATGTCATTTTCTTTTCTTCTATTAAATCTCTCTTTTTCTTCTTTTCTTTTCTTTGTTTTACATGGGATACAATAAATATCCTGAAAAGGAGGAGTGGACATATTGCCCGGCGTAGAGTCCGGCAGCCTGTTCGGAGGGCATTTGGAGGAACACCCGGTCTCCGGGCCGGAGCAGCAGTACTGCACTCCCAGAAGCCTGGTCCAGAAATCCCTTCTTGTACTCGTCATATGTGTACATCATGGGCTCGTTGTTCTTGAAGAGAGCAACCCACACGTTGCCTCCCTTGCAGTGAACGTGGTAAGCAAAGTAGTAGACACCCGGGACTTCACAGGTGAAGATGCCCGTCTGCGGGTTGTAGTTCTGCCTGCCGTTGTACAGCAGCTTGTCAAACTTCACTGGGGCCCCCACCGGTGGGAAAGGCGCAGTCAGCTCTGCAGTAAACGCAGGCATCTCATAACCTGGGCCCCCGTTCTTGCCCTTCTTGCCCGCATAGGCATGTGGAGGTTTCACTCCATCAATTCCTAGTCCCATATCTGGCAGATATTCTCCCTGGGGTGGCGGGGTAGGGGGCATCACAGCTGGGGGTCCTGGGGGCCCTGGAGGGCCTGGGGGCCCAGGAAGGCCAGGTTGGCCTTGAGGCCCAAGGGCACCAGGTTTCCCCGGGGGACCATGAAGTCCCGCTGCTCCTGGTTTCCCTACACCGGGAAATCCAGGGGGTCCTGGGAGGCCTGGTTCTCCTTTGGGGCCTGGAATCCCAGGTGGTCCAATAGGGCCACTCGGTCCTACAATCCCTGGAATCCCTGGGGGCCCCTGTAGACCCTGATCCCCGGGTATGCCTGGTTCTCCCTTGGGTCCAAGCAGCCCTGGAACTCCAGGAAGCCCTGGCAACCCTTTGTGACCAGCTTCCCCCTTGGGTCCTATAGGACCAGGCAAACCCCTCATGCCAGGGGGACCTACTTCACCAAGAAAACCCGGCTTCCCAGGGAAGCCTTGGAGGCCTGGCTCACCCTTGGGACCTGGTGGACCCTGTGGTCCTACAACCCCACCTTCTCCTTTGGGTCCAGGGAAACCAATAGCACCCGGAGGGCCCATGGGACCTGGGATTCCAGGTAGACCGGGCTCTCCAGGGGGACCCCCCATTCCAGGAGCACCTACTGGTCCTTTTTCCCCTCTTGGCCCAAGAGCTCCAGGAACACCCCCGATGCCCCGGTCCCCTTTGGGTCCTGGAAATCCTGGCTTTCCGACCCCTGGGAGGCCTGGGGGTCCAGGCAACCCTGGCAGTCCTTGTTCCCCTTTACCACCTGGAAATCCTGGCTGGCCAGGGATCCCATCCTGGCCAGGCTTTCCAACTCCAGGCATCCCAGGAGGTCCTTGAACTCCCGGTACACCAATAAGACCTTGTGGTCCAGGTTCCCCTGGAGGGCCTGGCTTGCCCAGGGGACCCTGGGGTCCAGGGAAGCCTGTCACTCCTGGTTTTCCTACTCCTGGCAGCCCAACTGGGCCAGGAGGGCCATGCATACCTGGAGGACCCTTCAGACCTGGCAAGCCTGGCATCCCGAAGCCCTTCTCTCCTTTGGGACCCTGAAGACCAGGAGGCCCTGGTGGTCCTTTGGGCCCTCTCTCACCTTTTGCTCCTGGTTGCCCTGGTAACCCAGGCCCACCCGGTTTCCCGATGCCAGGAAGTCCATGAGGCCCAGGAGGTCCTTGTGGTCCTGGGATTCCCATAGGACCGATTTCCCCTTTGGGTCCAATTTCGCCTTTGGCTCCAGGCATTCCCATGGCTCCTGGCTTCCCGGGCATTCCAGGCATACCCGGCTTCCCAATCCCTGGGTATCCCTGCGGCCCTGGTTTTCCTTTGATTCCAGGCATTCCATGACCTGGCAAACCTGGTGGCCCAGGTGGTCCTCTTGGTCCGGGTTCTCCGCGGGGACCTTGTTCTCCTCGCAAACTGGCTAAAGGTATTTCTCCTGGAAAAGTAGAGAAAGGAAGAACGGGAGGTTGGTTATCTTTTATTTGAAGGAAGTAATAGCAGTCATTTAATTTTGACACATTTGCCTATTATGTTATCAAAAGGGAAGACGAGAGAATATGTTCATCTTCCCAAGCCTTCCCCTGTATGGTGCCAGTAAAGGAAAATCAAGCTGGTAGTTTCTGCGACGTGTCTGAGTTGTTTTGAAAACTCTTATATGCAGATGCTTATGTCAGCACTGGCTAAATTTTAAAGGCCGAAAAATATCCAAACAAAAATTTTCCAAGTGCAAAATTTGAAGGTATTGTTGTGTGTTTATTATACAGAATTTGGGAAGGTCGAAGTTGTATACTGAATGGAAAAACAACAACAACAACAACACATCACCATTGAGCCCACAAAGCAGAGATATGTACTCGACATAATTTTCATCTCATTTGTTTAAGGTACACATTTCTGGGCATGTTAGAGAATGCTGGAGTCACACGCTTTTTATTTTTCAAACTTTTCTACTTGAAGTTATATTGTATTTTTCCATGACCATCTTATCAACTGAAAGATTTCATTGTAAATTGTCAAATTACATGGTATGTTTATGGGTTTCAAAGTGATGGTACAACTTATTAATAAAATGTGGAATAATTAAACCAAGCTAATCAACATTTCTTTCATCTTTCATACTTATTTTTGTGGGGACAGCATTTGAAGTTATTCTTAGTTTGAAATACATAATATATTGCTAACTATATTAGTCACATTTGTTAATAGACCTAATAATAAATTAAAAACAAAGTCAAAACCATGTTCTTCCAGCCTGCCTGAGGCTTTGCACCTCTTGACTATTGTCTTCACCATCTAAACCTCTCCTCAATGCCTTATACCCCTTACTGTCTGCTGTAAGAATGACCAGCGTTCCATTCTCTGCCTCTGTACATTGTTATAATGCTGCATGTTAGTAAGACCCATGGTATACATCTATTTGTGCCTGACTGGCTTGTATTACATTTAATTTAATAATGTAGGACTAAATAATGTTTCCTCAGGTGCTGAAATACGGGTGATGAAAATCATTTTTCCCATGGACCCAGGACAAAGGAAAGCTTTTTGTTTTGTTTGTGACTTGATAACATCTCTCTACTTCTGTCTCAACCCGATGGAATCGCTTAGTGTCTCTGACACGCTATAAGATTTCTCAAGCCTCAAATCTCCATTTTTGAAGAAATTACTTTTCTTAAAAATTTAGGTTTAGTCAAGAGAAGTGAATAGATATTTTAGGGTGGCTTACAGTTTAGACTAGGAGAGACGCTTGGTTTAGAAACAGGAAACCTTGTTTACCTTTCTGGCCGTGGCATGAGATTTTGACTAAGTCACTTAAGCGGCTGGCATACCTGCTTTCCTATGACTATAGCCAGAATAATACAGCCGCGTAATGAGAGAAGAGCCCAGGAAAGCTCCAATACCTTGTTTCTGAAATACAGAGCACATGTGAGCGTATGCTGTGCTTTGCAGGCAAGCAACTCTGTATGATCCATGCTACTGGGAGCAGTGGGGAATGAAGACATGAAACATGTGGTCCAAAGACTTCTTTCAACTGTAAGTAGCGTTACAGTCTGACCATTGTGCTATTTGCAGAACTACTGGCAGGAAACAAAAGAGAACCTTGGGAGTCATGTTCTTCCCAGATACGAGTAATCATCAGAAGAGATACAAGATGCACCAGATGCCAGGCAGGCCATGCAAGAAAGGAGGGGGAAAAAAGACCCGCAGTGGGTCTCTTTCAACCTTCCCAGTGCTGCGACCCTTTAATACAAAATGCTACTTCATAACTGTAATTTTCCTACTGTTATGAATTGAAATTGCAAGTGTCTGTGTTTTCCAATGATCTTAGGCGACCTCTGTGAAAGGGTCATTCTATACCCAAAAGGGTTGTGATTCACAGATTGAGAACCACTGACCTAGATGATTCCCTAAAAGGTATACCAGCTCCTGGAGAGTGAAAATATAAGGAACATTACATTAACACGCACTAGTAAGCAAATTGTAATCGAGGGAAAGTCTGAGAAAGAGTCCTAATATATCTACATCCACACACACACACACACACACACACACACACATTTTTTGACACTACATGTTACCATGGAACCCAGGGTGGCCTTGCATTTTGTGATCCTCCTGCCGCAACCTCCTGACTACAGGCATCTGCCACCACCCTGAAGTATCACCTCTTATTGGTTTGGGATCCCTGGTGCTGAGCACAGTGTCCGGAACACATTCCACTCCACCTGAGCATCTGCAATGACTGACAGCTGCGGCCACACAAAACCCCTCAGTGCTTTAGTTCTTACTCAGCACCACTTACCTTATGCCACCGAGTCTCTCAACAATCTTATTTTAAAGACCAAGGGAGTGAATTAATAGGTTTCTTTGATTTCTGGGTTCGAGGCACCTAGGCTTCTTAGTGTCAAATCCAGTACTTCTCCAGAACAGCGGTTTTCTGCATTGTCATGGGGCCAGTGGGGATGACCTCCACGTCCCTCATGGCGATTGCTTCCCTGCTGTTCCTGTTTCCCCCACACATGCTGGGTTTCTGAGAACTCCAGATAAGCAAGCAAAATTTACAGGAAAGTATCTCACAGGCATGGGTGCTTTGTAGGTGTAATAGACCTAATACATAGTTCTAGGAAGTGATGGGAAATTTTTCTGTGCCTTTTAGCTTCCTGATGGTTTATTGACTGACTTGTGTCTCTTAGAGCGGAACTGAAAACTCTTACATGCAGCACCTAGTTTGTGAAATGTTTTCATTTGATCTTTCTTTTATTTAAGTTCCTCAAGACATTGTTTTCTTAGCTCCGAAGACTGACTTGTCACTTTTCTTTAACCCTATAGTTTCATCCTGCTGCTCCCTGAACTCCCTGCATCTGGCTCAGAGCCTAAGCCCCAACCAGGTGTTCACTAGATAGCCAGTGAATGCTTAAATAAATTAATCATATGTTTAAGGATAGACTGTGGTTAAATATGCTTTGTTCAATCTGATGATAGCTAAAATATTAAAACCAAATATAAATTATAATTTTAACTTTTTATTAATACCGAGGATCAAACTTCTATATTAATTTTAAATTAATTAAAATTTAAATTAAATTTTAATTAAATCAAATTAAAATATAATTACATCATTTCCCCTTTCCTTTCTTCCCTCTATCTTCCCTCTAGCTCCTTCCATATGCTCCCCATCCCTCTCAAACTCATGGCTTCTTTTTCTTTAATTATGGTTGCATATATACATATATATATGGTGCATAACCATATAAGTAAAACCTGCTGAGTCTATTTAGTGTTGCTTGTATCTATGATTTCAGAGTTGACCACTTGGAATTGGATAACCTGACCTGAAGGCCTTTTCTCTGTATCTTTCTTTGAATTTGAACTTTGCAAGAATCGTTTGTGATTCACAGCAATGACAAATTTAAAAATAAAAGTCTCTGAATTGTAGTTTCCCCCTCAATTTCTATACTTTAGGAGTTTGTAGAGCTGCTATTTTGAAACTGTGCAATATGATGTTACCTTTGCCTTTCTTGGGTACCACTTCCTTGCCCATTCTTGGCACAGGTTGAATTTCCTTCATATATTGGGGTAGGTGTGGGTACTCCTTGCCATATTGCATGTGAGGCATCTCCTTGCCCATGGAAAGGCCATCTTTGCCCAAAGGCATGTGAGGTACTTGCTGGCCTAGGGGCTGGTATTGTGGAATTTGCGGTGGTATCTGAGGAGGAATTTGAGGTGGCAGCGGCTTGATTCCATAATAGGCACCAGCCTGAGTGAGCCTGAAGGAGCTCAGAGAAATGGTGAGGAGCACTCCCAGCAGCTGTAGAGGCCTGGGCGGCACAGCCATCACCTGTGGAGAAAGGAACACATCGACACAGTGAGGACCTGCAAGCCAAGGGACTGATGTCTGCTGAGAGACAGAAGGTTAGGTGAAGTGGGCACATCCACAGTCTTCACTGTCAGAACTGAAGAAGGGGAAGGACAACGGAATCGAGATGTCAACTTTTAATAACAATTAGAACAAACGTCAGAGGAATTGGCTAGGCCAAATGAAGGCAGCTGGTGCAATACAGTCCAGAGATTGCTGATGTCTCAAATACCAATTATGCAATTTTCTCATAGTGTCAGAAAACCTGACTTTTAGCTTGGGATAGAGCAACCTAGGATGAAGGCATTCAGGGAGATGATATGACCGGATTTTGCCAATTGAATATAGTTGTACGAGTTGCTACTTCTTAGAAGGCTCCTTGGAGGCAGGAAGCATGCTCTTCTGTCTCTTTCTCCTTGCTGGCTGGATTGTCAATATGTTGCCTGGAAATGGACCAGACCCCTTGGGACCATATCATCAAAGCTATGCATTGGGGACTGTAGAACAACAGACTTGAACCCTGGTTGACCATGGAGGAGCTACAGCAATCCTTAAATTGAGAAGAGAGAGAAATTGGGTTTTATCACTTTAATTCACTTTTACTCAGACAGTTGTAACTTTGCTCAATAGGACAGTTTTCAACTGGGTGGCGTGTAGGCCTTGTTAATAGATGCTGGACTTCTAACTGGAAACAGTTAAACATGTCTGGTCTATGGCAGGAGCAGAGATTGCTCATCTGCTAAGCGCTTTTCTGGAAGCTTTGATGGGTCATAAATACACGTAAGTATGAATGTACAATAAGTGTGAAAGCAACACCAGGAACTACAGGGAGAGGGCATTCCATTTGATAGTGCCAGGAGGTCATTTTAAAAATCACTGTCATAGTTATGTTCTTCTTTCTTCTATTTAAACACTATGAAGTGATTAGCTCAGAATTTGGCTAACTGGAGCCAGAGTCCATTAAAGTTTATCTTTGAAGTTTTATGAAAGGAAGGGAATTTACAAAGCAAATTAGTTGTATAAATAAGATAGAAGGAGATGTCTGACTATTCACAAGAACAGACTGTTTCTAAGCTATTTAATGGTGCTTTTTGCAAGTCAACCACTAACAGAATAAATTTAAATGGGGGGTTTATCTGTTTATAAAGACTAGCTTGAGGAGACCTCTGCTTGGTAACACCCTAGGCTGTAGACCAAACAGCCCAGGAAAATGCAATGTGAGCAAATGGACACAAGGGGGCAGCATAGCACACTGGGAGTCTGCTCAGTGCTCCCCACCCCCACCACTGCCGAACCTGTACTGGCCCTGAGTTCCTTCTGTGCTCACATACGTGATTAAAGCACTAATTGGAAATTAGAGTGTGTCATAGTGCTGGAGAATGAGAAGCAGCAAGAGTCCCACAATCTTTAATGTAACTATGCCCTGGGACACCTCAAAATTTAATTTCTGTTTCCATGGGAGTTTTTCTTTACAATTCTGTCTAACTTAATTCTAGATTACAGTGTTCGGCTTTGGTGCTGAATTTGTGACATCCAGGTCAAAGGCAATGCCAGGAGTCTGAACAGAATACAGAAGGATTGGTTAATTAAAAAAAAACCCGAAACAACAAACAAACAAACAATCAAAAAACAAAACTAAGAAAAGATTTAATGTGACTCCCTACCAAAAACTTCATTGCTCTCTCATTTTTATAAATATACAAATTAATCATTTTTCCCTCCAAGGAATAAATGAAGTACACTAACCATTAAAATGATTTATAAAGCATTCTCCGTGATACAAATCAGCATAGTTGCAAGGAAGAACTGTTTATTTCAAGTGTCTGAGTAAGACATGGGCTGGTAAGAGGAGTCAGATATTATTGTTATGTTCTGCCCCTCTAAATGATTAAGTGGTTACTAGAAGCCATTGGAAAAAACCATAAAATGAGCACTGGTTTATTTTTATTAATATTAACTTATTTTAGGTGTAAAAGAACATCTGCTGTAAAAAATTCAGCCGTAATTCATTAGATTCCTACCAGAAACAGTGCTAGACCCACCCGAGAAATACACGGTTGAATATAATATGGTCAATAAATCCTGGCCTCAGGAAGCTGCACTGGAAATGACAGAGGTACACACCTTTAAGGAGTAGCAATGTGCACTGAAAAAAGAATAAACTTCCCATCAACTCTTATTTCCCATTGCTTCTCCATGTTTTTTTTTCCACAGATGGTTTACAAATATGCAAAGCAACATAAACTTCTTTAGAACACAGATACAGCATACTATCCATACTGCTGTTTTCCCCCTCTGAGACTGGTGCTTGGACCTGTATTTTTGTCTAGATATGAATAGTTAAACAAATCCCTTCCAGGTCTTCATCTGTTAAAAACAGGTTTTAGTTGTATTTGAAATCCTGCCTGATTTTAATATTCAGTATCTTTAGGTGCTCTCCAGAAAGCTGAACGTGTTAATTCACACCAGAAATATGTGATAATACCTGATAACGAAGAAGCCAGGACTTCATTAGGATGTAATTCTACCCTTCAGGGTGAATAAATTCCATTATTGAACCTTAAACATGTGGTGTTATCTTTAGTAGTGGACTTGCATGCTTGGTCTTTGTCCTTTCTGCAATGCAGCTGATGCGTCATTTTATACTTAAATCATCTTTAAACTGGGACACACTCGTGAAATGCGGGGGAACCAGAAGGCAGCAAAATGCCTAAAAGACCAGGCGAATCCCCAGGGCTCGGCAGGACCCAGATTGCCTTCACACACCCTCTCAGAGGCTTGGCCTTTCTTGCAAACCACCTCACCCAGTCGGCCCTCTGCCGTTTCTCTGGCTCTTTATTTAAGTAAACTTTGCTCAGTTTTAACTTCAATATTTATGAAGGGGCCTTGGTTAGAATTTACCGCCTGACTTATCCCTACTAATTTCCTTCTGGTCCCCGAGGATGGGTTTGGTGGTCAAAGTGGTGTGGTGGTTCTCTCATATAACTCAAAGAAGAACAGATGTGTTACAATATACAAACACCTGCAGGGAAGAAACTGGCTTAGAAGCCCTGCTGGGAAGTGATGGTAGTGGGTTTTCTTGCCTCTCTTTCCTTTCTGAGGATAGGAGCACAATAATATGCTGTGGGTTTTCTCTGTTATTTATTTTCCTTGCTGTTTTTTCATGATGTGTGTGTGTGTGTACGTGTGTGTGCGTGTGTGTGTGTGCGCGCGTGTGCACGCGCGTGTGTATAAATGTGCATAATTGAAGATAATATCTAATGAGAATATTACCATTATCTTTACCAGCTGGATGGACTAAGGAATGGCTCTCATTCCATATGAAACATACACTCTCGAACTCAAGACACTTAGGTTTGACTTTTAGCTCTGCAATTCTCCATACTTAATACCTGGAAAGTCTCTTATCTTCATTGAGTCTCAGTTTTCTCACCCATGACACAGAAATTACAATCTCTGCCTACCCCTCAGAGCTGTTACAAATAGTAATACAATTTTTTTGTAAGCTGAAAGGCACTGTTTAAATGTAAGTTATTACTAATGGAACACAACCAAAAAGACAAACCAAAACCAACTGAAATGCAAAAGACTTTCAAAGGTGGATACTAGCCAAAGCAAATGAGAGGTTAGGTTAACTGCAATAATGACAAACCAAACACGAATAAAGCAATGATGGCCATTAAAATACACCCATTGAATATGACAAAAAAAAGAACAGTTGAACCAAAGCTGTCATTTATTCTGGTGTCAGATTTGCCAATCCTCATCACTTTGAATAGCTTCCTGAATGTTCCCTGGTTGGAATGAGTTTGAGTTTCCTTATGTGACCTGTAATGTACACACAAGACTACCATGATATATATTATTTTAGATGCTCTAAGCATACCCTTTGTACATTTATCCTCATGATATTTGGGGTTGCAATATAAAAGAATATTTAAGTATTTAACCTCCAGTCTTTGCTCTGTATCAAACTCAGTCTTGTGCATATATACGTGTTTATGGTGTAGTGTGGACAAGTCCCTCTTATCTGCCAGTCTTCTAGGCCTCCTTGTCCTGACACAGGGTTTCTCAAGAGCCTTAGATTTGCCATCCTTGAAGAAAGGGAAAATGAGGCAGAATCTTCTCCCAATATTTCCCAGAGTTGCTTTTCTGTGTATCTTAAAGAAATTTATCTCTTTGCTGACTGTATACTGTCCAAATAGGACCAGCAGGATACAAAAAAGGTGACTGCCAAACTTTGCCAAGATAAGGTAGGACAGTCTTCCCTGCTTATTAAAAATATCTGTCAGATTACTCTTGTGACCCTGTCATTTCCCATACATCTTCCAACATCATACTGGAGGTTAGGATAACAACATGGGCATTTGGAAACAGCACATAGTGCATAGCACTGAAGTAAAGCACTCAAGAATCACTTGACGTGGGAAAACTGGATGATAGTTGAAGACATCAATGGGAAGTAAAATATGAGTAATGATTTCAATCCTGAGATTTTTAAAAAGAGATTTATTTATTCTTATATTAATGTGTGACTATTTGACCTGCATGTGTGTATGTGCACTACACGCATGCCTGGTGCCCACAGGGCCTGGGTTTTCAAAACTCCTGGAACTAGAGTTATAGGCAGTGGTGAGCTGCCACATGGATGCTGGGAACTGAACCTAGGTCCTCTGTAAGAACAAACACTCTTAACCACTGAGACTTCTCTCCAGTCCTTTGTTTATTTTAAAACAATCCCTTGGGAGATGCCAAATGGGAAGAGAGGGACACATCTATTTATTATAACGTAGTTGTGGGTATTTTATTGTTTCAAAAGTACATCCCTCCTCATTGTCTGTCCTCCACATACTGACATCTTTATCGTACTGAACCACTGTGCTGCAGGTACCGTAGTGAAGCACTGAAGACTGGGTAACTAACAAGAATGTATTTTCCCACAATTAGACAGGCATAGACTTCCAAGTGCATCGTCGGGGTGAGGCTCTGCCAAGGGCTTCTCTGGGATGTGTATGGTAGTCTTCATTGTATGCCTTTACACAGTCTTTTTCATGTGTGTTTTGATTTGCAGTCACCACAATGACCCCATTTTAATTTAATTTACCCTTTAAAGATCTTACCTCTAAACATACTCATATTCTAGGGTGACAGAAATTAAGATTTCTACACACAGATTTTGAGATGAGTGAATCAGCTTATAACACCAACATTCCTCTGGACAAATTCAATTTCTAACTCATGTTTTAAGTCTTCTCTGCCTTCCCAGTCACCATTATTTGCTTCATCCTACTACAAATTTAACCTAAACTCAAACATAATTGTAACCAATTTTATATTTTTTCCTCCATTAGCCAATATAACTAAGAGAAAAAAGGAAAATGTGATTTTGTTTTTTGGTTTCTTGGAACTTATAGACAGCCCCTCATAATTAAAGCTCTTGAGACTGATATGGACATTTAAAATATTTTATTAAACCTCAGCACCTGCTTAAAATCTTCGCTACAATGGTTGTTAAAATAAAGCATTAATATTTTTCATTTGGATATTAACAATGGTGGGAACACTCATAATGCAACCTATTGTCTTGTCACATAACTTTGTTATTTTCAAAAATTATATGAATAATTTGTAGGAAAGACTTAAGGCACACACCTTTAATTCCAGCATTCAGTGAGGCAGAGGAAGGTAGATCTCTAAGTTTGAGGCCAGCCAGGTCTTCAGAGTGAGTTCCAGGGCAGCCAGGGCTACACAGAGAAACCTGTCTAAAAAACAAAACTAAACAAAAAAACAAAAACAAAAACAAAAACAAAAACATATATGGCAGTGTTCCTGTAGCAACGGGGATTTTCATTTGTGTGTGTGTGGGGGGGGGGGGGTTAAGAAATCCTGAAACTGATTACAAGGCTGTAAGACATGTGAAAATGTTCTTAGTTAAAAAGTCACAAGAATCAGAGACTGTGGTAGTTTGAATATAATTGACCCCCATAAGCTCATAGGGAGTGGCACTATCAGGAGGTTTAGCTTGGAATAAGTATGGCCTTGTAGGAGTAAGTGCATCACTGTAGAGGTGGGTTTCAAGGTCTCATATAGTCTCAATCCACTCCCAGTGAGACAGGTCACTCTTCCTGTTGCCTTTGGATCAAGATGTGGAATTCTCCGGCACCATGTCTGCCTGCACACCACCGTTTTCCCAGCCACCATGCTCCCTGCCATGATGATAATGGAATAAACCTCTGAAATTGTAAACTGCCACCCCAATTAAATGTTCTCCTTTATAAGAGTTGCATGGTCATGGTGTCTCTTCACAGCAATAGAAACCCTAACTAAGACAGAGACCCATTCAGGGGTCCCATAAAAATATTAAATTGAAAGCTATCATGTATATGCAAAGGATCTGGTCCTGTGCTTACTGCTTCAGTCTCTGTGAGTTCATATGAGCTTTGTTCAGTTGAGAGACTTGTTCTCCTGGTGTCCTCCATCCCCTCTGGCTCTTACATTCTTTCTGCCTCCTCTTCTTTAGGGTTCCTTGCGCTCTGAAGGTAGGGATTTGGCAGAGACATCCCATTTAGAGCGGTGTGTTCCAAGATCTCTCATTCTCTGTGTAATATCTGGCTGTGGGTCTCTGTATTTGTTTCCATCTGCTGCAGGAGAAAGTTTCTCTTATGATGGCTAAATAACACACTGATCTATGAGCATAGGAGAATATCACTAGACATCATTTTATCACTACTTTTTTTTAAAAAAAAGACCAATAATATTTGGTTTTACCCTAGGTCTCTGAGCTATCTAGTCTCTGGTTCTTGGTTACCCAAGCAATGTTGGTGATGGGTTCCATCTTGTGGAGTGGTCCTTAAGTCAAATTGGATGTTGGTTGGTTGCAGCCACAAGCTTTGTGCCACCTTGCCCCAGAATATTTTGTAGGCAGGACAGCATTGCAGATCAAAGAGTTTTTGGCCTTCTCTTGGGCTCTCTTCCTTCTGTTGGTTTGCCTTGTCTAACTTTGATGTGATGACTTTTGTTTTATCTTGTTATATTTTATTTTGTTAAGTTTGGTTGTTATCTCTTAGAAGCCTGTTCTCTGCTAATGAAAGACAGAAAGGGAGTGGATCTGGATGGGAGTGGAGGAGGGGAGGAATAGGAAGGAGGGAAACTGTAATCAGAGGACATTGTATGGGAAAAGAATCTATTTTCAATGAAAGGGGGAAAAAAAGAAAAAAAGGTCATGTGACCATATTTTGCCCACTCCAATGGTTAACCAGAGATCTAAATTTTGTTGTAGAATAGATTAGTATTACAGATATACATTACTCTACAATTGATATTTATTAGCATTCTCGGGATTATGGGGTTCTTATGGAGTTCTTTTGTTGTCTTATACTGCTAACCAGTTTTAATCTAATTTAGCATAATATCAATATTCTTTTTATGTGTTGATTTTCAAAAATTAAGGTATTAAATTTATTTTAAATCAACTTTGTCAGCACGTTAAATACAATTTTGACTTTTGTTTAACTTATAGATGAGAACACTTTTTGAAATTTGTGTTTTGAACACTTTGAGGATTGTGCGTTGATGTGGGCACAACAAATCTAAATGAGGTGATGGAAAGAGAGGAAACACAAAGCAGGAGAAGAAGAGGCAGGTATGGAGTTGGTGGTCACCGAGAGCATGCTCTGTGAAAACCCACTTTACTGGGAACTGAGTTTCTGAGTGGGCTCACACCCAGGTTCTAAAGGAAGATAGGAACAACTGTGAGCAATAAAGGGGAGCATATTTGTTCTTCTAGGGAATTCAGAGCAGGTTAACTGTGTAGCATTTATTGCTGCTTATGGTGACTCAGTGAAAAAGATACTCCCTGGTGCAGCAGCCATGAAGAAGAACTAATACATCTCAGATGTTTGTTACAGAATATATATATATATATATGTAGTAAATCACCCTTTTTCTCTTCTATACACTGAAATCTGAAAATGGAATCCATTTGTGGGGATGTGTTATCTTTGGGGAATCATTCAATGCTGTGCCCAGATTGTCTCTGAATAAAAATTATTGATTATAAATGAGAAAACTGAAACTTTGGAATGGTTGGGGAGTATAGGGGCAGTTGACAGCTAAGTTATAATCATTTTGATTATTAATTGTTAATCAGTTCATAATTAATTAATTTGTTAGGTCTATTTTATTTTATATATATTTTTTGAGACAGAGTATCATGTAGTCTAGACTGGCTTCTAATTTGCTAAGGATGAGTTTGAACTCCTCATCTTACTGCCTTCACCTCCTACCTCCCAAGTGGTGGTATTACAAGCATTTGCCACCATGCCAGGATCTGTAGAACTATTAAGGCTATTAGATTCTTTAAATTGCTATCTCCCTATCTTGCACTTATATGATGGATCATTTTTCTGAAATTCAGAACTATATATTTATCCTTGTTATAGTTAAAGGTAGAAATTTAAAACTCCTGTTGGTTACTTCTAGGAGCACCGTATCTCCACTTCATTTTGAGGCACAGATTCATCTAACTACACACTCACTTTTCTCAATTTTGTCCTCCAAACAAGCAAACCTTCTTGTTGGTTGAAACAAATGAGGCTGTGCATTATAAAGTAAAATCTTGAACTGGATTTGATACTCTTTGTTCTTAGGACCAGTTATTCAGGACATCACGAAGCCACTTGTGAGGTGAATGTGCTGAACCATTGCTGAACCATATAACAGAACCCAAATAAATAAGCCAATCAGATACTGGCCAATCAATCTGATGGATATACTGGGCAAGATCACTCAATACACATTTAATGATTTCAATTCATCTGCCCATCTACAAATGTCAGAACTGATGAAATCTAAGCTTGAGTTGTATGTTTCCCTTACAACCCCAAATTCCATTATAATTAAGAGCATCCAACAACCCCACCTACTAGTTATAGGCAGAACATGACCTTGTGAGATATGCAGGACTTGAGAAGTCCATTAGCTTTTGCCACCAAAATGGGCCACACACATAACCCCCCTGAAATGAGTGGATAAGCGCCACATTCCAACAGCTCTCTAGAGGAGGTTGCACAATTTCTGAGTAACCAATTACAGTACTTCACAGATTTCTTAATATCTAATCGGAATCTCTTCTGCTGGACCTTAAGCTCATTTCCTCTTTTTCCATTCTCAAAGGAGGTGGAAACATCTGGAGAATATTTTTTCTTAAAATAATAGCACACATATTTGAATCCTGTAATTAATTTCCTTTGTTTCCCTAACTGGAATATTGTCAGCTGCTAAACAGCTCACAAAACACTTGAGAGAACCCTTGAAAGAGAACATTCTAAAGTGGGATTTTTCCCTTCCTGTGAATGAAAGCATCATTGTTTTCAACCTAAGCTCTGACTAAGTCACCCATCCCGCCTGAGCATCATTTCCTTTACTTGCAGAATGAGGATGTTGGTTAGTAGAATTCAAAGTCTTTTCCAATTCTGATGTTTTCTAGTAACTGAGAATGTGAAGAACATTTACACTTTCATAGGTAAATGGACTTATGAGTTGAGATGATCAATTTTTTTTTGATGTTGGAAAGTTAGATGTGTCTCATACTTCCAATAACTTTTCAATCTCCCATCTTACAGTTGGGGATAGAATTTATAAAATCTCTTTATAATTTTTTTCTTGAAAGAATCTTGAAAGAATTCTTAAACAGAATCAGATGAGAAGGAAGACCCCAAATAAGAAACAGAGTTTGGGAATAAAAGCATAATGTATGCCTTAAAGAAAATTCAAAGGTTGGGCACAAATGTGAAGAAGGTTGTTGAGAATTCTTTAAAAAGTGGCTGTGAAGGTGGATATGGTATTTAATCTCAGCACTCAGGAGGCAGATGCAGGCTGATCTCTGTAAGCATAAGGTCAGTTTGGTCTGACTAGCAAGTTCTAGATCAGTCAGGGCTACATAGTGAGACCTTGTGCCCCCCAAAAATGTCTGGGAACGATGTCTTCCAACAACATGGGGCCTTAAAATTCTTGCAGAGTCGTTCAACAAAATGCCTTCTGAAGCAAGAGTGACAAGTGGCTGGAGACATGGCTCAGCCATGAAGAGTTCTTGCCGGTCTTTCAGGAGACCCAGGTTTGAACCTCTGTACCCATATGAATACAGGCACTGGCAAAGGCTTCCCATGAAAAAATGATTGCAAGTCTATGGGTGCAAGGTGGTTGCAGTCGAAGTGATCCTTTGTAGATAACATGAATAAAGTAAAATGATAACAATTAGGCACCTCCCAAAGCATCTTAGGCCATAAAACCCACCAAGTTAAAATCCTATTCGACAGAAAGACAAAAGCAGACTTGCTTTCTGAATGACTTTCACCTGAATCAGTGCATTAAGGACTAGGGAGCCCTAGGGTGGCATTGAGGTGTGGGAGATGGGGGTAAAGAGGACCCTATTGGACCTCAGCTTCTCTTTTGTCATCCAACTGGCCTTCTGGGTATTTCATCAGGGCATGGTGTTTTCCTGAAAAGGTTGAAGGGTTAGAAGAAACTCAGGTGACTTAATGATGTTTCTTACTATAAAACAATTTTATGAGACTTCTGAAAATGGAGAAATCTGAATTATTAAGTACAATGGGCTCAGTTTCCAGTTGACTCGGGCACACTTCCTGGAAAGAGGAGGTAAATCCTTCACAGGCGTGTGTGTGTGTGTGTGTGTGTGTGTGTGTGTGTGTGTGTGTGACTTCTGAGGACAGTGACCACACGGAAGGTCTTTCCCTCTGTCCCATTCTGTTGGCCCCATTGTATTACTCTGTCAGCGGACGTTGAGAAGATTAAGTCATGTCCCGTGCTGGCATTCTCTTTTAATGAACAAGCTATAATGTCAGTAGATTATTCACTTTGATATTTTACTAAGAAATTGTGAAACAAACAAATCTTCCAAATCAAGGAACAAATTTGAGTTTAATCCATTTTTTTCTGTATACTAAAATGTTTATTAATTAAATCTCTGTGTGTGGTGTAAGTGTCTTGTGGATTTAGAGAAGAACTTAGGGTTCATACCCAGTGTTGGTGTTCCCTCCAGCTCTTGAGACAGTTCCTTTAAGGCGTTCAATTGTTGACATTTCATTTGTTTGAGTCATACAACTGTGAATAACTTGATAATAAAACAGAATCCCTAGAATTGTTATCATAAATGGACAAAACATTAAATCAAATCATCAGCACTTAGAAAATAAAAGTAATCATTTTCTTCCGAAATTGAATCCTCCTACCCCTTATCCACCTCCACACACAGAACTAATTCCTGGTCAGAATACCAGTCTTTCTAAAGTTACAATAGTTAGTCCTGAAAATTTCTGAATTATCGAAGAATTAAAAAAAAAATCAAGTTTCTTGGTCAGTGAAAATATGTTTGTTTTTTCTCTGTTGCATGGTTCAGAAGCAGAAGAAATCATTCCACATGACTGTTTCCAACAAAGAGTTTAAATTTTAATAATTTAGTCCTCAATCTGGGACTAAGCCTAAAATATCAAATTGTGATAAATTGTCAGCCACAGAAAGGGCAGTCTCTAAAATCCTCCACTTTGTAACCACAGCTCCATCTAGATAATTAGCCTGCGTGGTAACATCCTGCCCTTTGAACGCAGGCAAAGCACATAGTGCAACCAAACCACAGCTATCTTGGTATTGCGAGTTCCATTTATTTAAAGGGTGGGATTTATTTTGAGGGAGAGAGAGAGATGGATGTGCTGTCTGGGAGGAAAATCATAAGGTTTTCAGTTAATCCAGCTAGCATTCTTTAGAGAAAATGGAAGTGGAGAAAGCATAGAGAATTATGTAAAGGATGCTGCCAGATTTGGAGGATACATGAGTTATGCAGCCTGGAAGTGTGCAAAGAAGTTCTTATGAGCGCAACTCATTACATGGTATAAGTAAGTTTACAAAAGTGTGTGCAATGCCATCATAAAAATGCTTTGTAAGTGTGATTTCTTAGGACATGATTGTCAATAGGATGCTGAAGTAGGTGAAAGACTCAGTGGGTAGCTTTCTCTGTGACCTCTGTAATGATGACCTTATAGGCATTTGAAGACCTTCTTTTACTAAATTATAAAACAAAGGAACTGCATTAGATAAAATGGAAGCCTAGTGTCTGGAGGGAGTAGTGAAGGTGCTGGTTTGTAGTGAATGTGGTACAATTAGCCCATTCTGAGCTGCCTACTACCTCCCTTTTCGTGGGAATGTTTCCTTTATTTGGGTAGCTCTTCTAGTTTATGGAAGGAAGCCAGAAATCAGTTCATGCTGTGAAACTTCTGAATTTAAAAATCTGGTAGGAGCTAGGTCTCCCCCACCAACCAAACAAAAATATCTAAAAATGGACCCCCACAAGCCACCAGATCCTTCTTTTAACCTACTAGACATCTCTGTATCAGGTGGTCTCTAACATACCCCATTCTAAAATGCAGTTTCTGGTATTTCGTATGCCATGTCTTTGTTTTCTAAAAATTTAAACTTCTGGCTTTGTTTCTTGCCACTGTCAGTGGGTTAATTTAATTACCAATTTCAGAATATTCTAACAAAGCTTAACGTACAATATTAATAAACACACATGTATGAAAATTAAACAATGACATGCACTCAAAAAGTTTATGATCGACAGCTAAAAACAAGATCTTCAGCTTGTATAGGTATTTAGACAAGTAGGATGAAGTTGGCTTGGACTGGTCAGGCAGAAAGTACCTGAAGGAGAGGCATCAGAACTAAAAGGTGAAGGATAAATGGGGGATTGTCAACTGAAAGAGATGAGTGGAATTCATCTCTTGTCCTTCATCCAAACCAAGCAAAAGCCTACATGTAACACTCTGAACTGTTAAAGAGCTGAAGTATTGGTTGATGGGTAGAAACGACACTTTGAGGTGAACTACATAAATGAAGTCCTCATTTTACCATTTTTTTTTTTGCTAGCTGTGTGACCTTTGAACTCTTCATGATGATTTGGGGATGATGACAGATGGACTTATCTTAAGAGTTATTGAGTAGATTCAGGGAAGTAGCTTCAGGAATGTGTTTAGATCAAGTAAAGTTCTAAGCACTAAACTGTTAATGGAGATGAAAAGGTTTACAAGGAAAGAAGAGGACTGAGAAAGAGGAAGAAAAGGAAGAGGAGGAAAGGAGAATCTCAAACACATATTCTATCACATTTTGTTGCAGTCTTATTTGAAGGCTATGAATGATAATTTTTTTATTCATTCTGCTCCTGACCTGTTATAAAACTCAGGCAGGTGTTCCTACGGTGATAGCAGTGACAGTGACCGCATGATCTAGAGCTGCATTTTTATTGCTGAGGGAAATCAACTTCACAAATAATAATGGCTGCGAGCTTCTAACCCTCAACAGCAATCAGCTCTTTGCTCTTTCTAGCTTGATCTTCCTGTGCTTTGGGACTTCAGTAATAGAAATATTGCTATAGTGTTTTTCATATTTTGAGTTATGCCTAAGAACTATACTCCCCCCTTTAGATGGCTGATGATTTAAAAAAAAATATTGAGTTTTGAATTTGACAAACAAATTCAGTCTGACATATACTTCTTTTATGTGCTTTCTTTTATAGTGCAACAAATTGATAACTTCAAATCCAAAGTACCAGATAAGTGTGAAGCCATATCCAGTCATGAACATTTGTCTAAGTGCAAAACATTAATTTCCTCCAAATTGATATAACCTACAATTTATTTTGAAAAACAAATTCTTATTCAAGAGTTCTAAAAGCTCATGACTAAGGGGAGGTACACTCAGTATAGGTCATTCAGTTGACCATAGGAGTAAGGCAGAACCTTCTCTTCGTGCAGTATCTTTGCATTGAGTTCATAGTTGTGCATGAAGTAGATTTAACACACCCTTTCAAATGAATGTATGAGTGCTCTCATTTTCATCTTGTCCCTTGCCTAATCTAAATGCAAAGTTAGATCTCAGGTGGTGTGGTGGCTGAGAGAGCAGCACAGCCACCAACCCTGTATTGGTAGCACTGTTTTCTGTGCATACTATTTATCCTCATGCCCCTAATCTTGTGTCCTGATCATAAGAATGGAAAATCCTACACAGTAGCCCCTTTTCCTTGGACATTAATGAAGAGTGCTACTTTTGATTTTGTAAACTTTATAACGAACAGATAAGCACTGACTGATCTTAGAATAAATGAGATATGCGGCAATACATTAATTTATGGGATCTTTGTAAGATTCTCTTTATGATAAAGGTCATAGATTTATTTGCCTTGAGCTAAATTATAGTATCAAGGAGGCAGATTTCTGAATTCCTGATCTGATTTTAAGTTAAGGCCTTCAGATCTCAAGTAACAATCTCTGAAGTTCTATTCTTTCACAAAAGTAATTCCTGACATGCCATTTCTTTGTTTACGAGTGGTGGACTAAGTGATCCCTAATGTACTTGCAAGTCCAAAAACTCACAGCCCTTTTCCTACCCGTTCCAGTACTCATGGATCCCTGTTATTATGCTCAGTACTGAAAAGGGTCAGGCAGTAAGTGGGGAGTTGAGAATGAACATGAAATCCCATGTGCTGAGGAGGAGGAGGAGAGCTGAACACTGTGTTGTTTCATAGTCCTGTCTAGTGTTCAACAACATTTTGCAAAGCTCTATGCTTTTCACTGTGGTTGTTTGTGGTCCACATCTTTGCCATGAATTTCTGTCTCTTTGTGTGGAAGCCCGCCAAGGATACATTACTGGCCACCTACCCACCTTCTCAGGACGACTCCTCAAACTTATTTTCTTTGCTTTCTCCTCCTGCTGGTTTATGGCTTTCCCTTATGTAGCAATAAAACTCTTGGAGAGCCCTCTTAGGGATGAATTAATGCCACTTAAGTATGTTTCCGTTAGCTGCCCTTTGATGGTTCTGTTTAAAAATAAGAGAGAGTTGGGGCAGCTTGGTTCTTATTGAAATTTTCCTTCTCTCTGCTTTAAAATTACCATTCCCCAGAAATACATAGTTACACTCCAAGAGAGCTTCGTTAACACTAAAAAAATGTCTGGGAAATGTTGTCAGAAGGCAAACTCACCATCTTCCAGTCATTTTTTTTTCTCCATTGGAAAAGTATTTACATTACAAGGAGACCCAGCTTAGCCTGTGCAAGCTCTCCTTGTAGTCCTTTAAATACCAGAAAGTCTGCCTGAATTCCAGAAGAGAAGAATGCCATCTTGTTCTTCACCCTAATAGCAAACAGGTTAAGGCTCTGTTGTCATGACCCCATTTCAGCCCTGCGTAGTCTGACTACATATTATATTTTAATAATTTGTCTGAATCTTACATTTAATCCATGCCTCCTTTGGGACAGAATGTCCTCTAGGGTTTAGTACCTTTCTCTCATCCTCCAAGTTCTGAGAATTGGAAGATGAATGCATTGCCACATACCATTTTAGTTTCTTTTAATAATTGTTTTGAGTCACTATGAAAGGAGCTGAAGAGGATTCAAGATCAACTGGAATACTGCTTCTGCCTCAGTAGATATTCAGGCAAAGGCAGACATGCTTGAAAAAAATGCAAATAAGCCAGTGCCACGTCTGTTCCTTTTCAGGCATTGTGTTCCCTCTTTCTCGTTTTCTCCTTAATTTGTCTTTCCAATCTCTGATTTCCTGCTCTTTATCAGATATCTGATGCCCATTTGGTGTTCATAAGCTCTTTAGAACACTCTGAATCTGTGTTAGAATGAAGACTAATAGGGCATAGTGGGACATTTGAGTTAAAGCTATCTTCTCTCCTTGCGGGATCAAGGGCAGACTTCTTGTAAGCAAGGAGACAAGTCAGGGTGTAAAGGTTAAGGTGGCTCTATAAAGCAACCACCTTGCCTCAAGTCAAAATCCTTCTCCATAGATCTACTTTGTGCTTGATATTTCAACTAAATGTCCAGAACCTAGGAAAATTAACAGAGCCTTAGAATTGCTGATTGACTGACCCATGATTGAGAAAAGGGATGTAGGAGTACTGAGAAATTTGAATGGGCTGTCTTGACTGGTATTGGGTAGAGAGTAACATGGAGGTTCAAGGTAACAGGTACTTTGGGGAGATCAGAGGCATGAGATGGGGGCATGAAGCCAAGTCTTACCACAAAGCTCCTGTATCAGATCATGAAGTGAATGACTGGTCATGATGGTAAGATTAATGTGTAGGTATTACATTACCACTGCCAGGTAAGTGTGAACACATTCAAGAGAGATTTCCTGTAGACTACCTTCATAGGAGTAGAGTCAGCTTCCAGAAAAGCTCTATGGAGACTGGTTGTCCCCTAAGTTTGTGCTTAAGATGAGAAGATTTGGCTGTTGGCACAGCTTGGATTTCAACCTTTTCCCATCTTCCCATAGCAGGGGCCACTGCTTCCCAAACATGCATATGTATGGATTAAATACTGACACCTTGTCATATCACATAGCTAGAATTGCAAAGCTGTCTTCTAGGCAGGAAAGAATCTGATTCTCTCCTCAGCTACACTTGACAAGTGGCCAGAAGGATGAAACCAAGGTTCTTCCATGTCGTGCTGCTATTTTATTTTAGTCTCTGATCACACCAGGGGGAGCACTGATGCTTCTCTAATCAGAAGTTTAAATGCCTCACAGTCCAAGGGGCAAGCACCCTCTTCTGGAGTTTGACTTCCAGGCCGCCAGACCATTGTGCATATTCTTGGTCTGGAATGTGCCAAGGACAACCAGGACCGTCACATTCACTACTGCTTCCCTCTCTATAAATTTCTCCTAATAAACACTGCTTGGCCCTTTGCCTTTGTTTGCATAACAGCCTCCAGTACTGTCCAGCATTCTACTTAAGAGATTGGAGTTCTCAGCAGCGGATGAGAGAAATGTGCTCCTCCAGCAATTAATCAATTGATCCATCCATTCAATATACTTCAATACCCAGCAAGTGCCAAGCAGGTGCTGGAGGCATAACAATGAGCAGAGAGTGAGGTCCCTGTCCTGGAACAACTCACAGTTTGCGGCTGCCTGGCTGAAGACCTGACCACTCAGACTCCTCCCCTAAGTCAGTTCTATCTCTATGAGTTAGTAACAGGGAAACATTCAACTCTTGGTCCTGTGTATCAGGCTGGCGGACTCGGTAAGATAATAACTGCCAGCAGTTTTACAATCTCATGTTGGCTCGCCTCCACCTCCCAACATGTGACTGGGCTTCTTCTACTGTCCAGTCCTTGATGTGTATCCATAGAAAACAAACTTATTTCAAGATCTGTCTGACAAGACTTGCAAGGAATGTAAATAGAAGATGCTGCATAGCAAACATCAATAGCATTTGAATAATCTGTATGAATATCTGGCCTTATACAAGAGTACATGGAAACAAAATAATGTTATTCATAAGAACTGAAAGAAGTTGAGGAGTGACTAAACTTACATACTTTTGGCATATGGTGATATTCTGAATTTAAAAGAATCATAGTATATCATAATAAATTCTACTATTACTTGTTTTAACTTCTAAAATGTCTAATGGTTCATAACTGTGATGGCTATTCTTGGTTGTCAGCTACATCTGAAATTAGCCCACTTCTAATACTGATCCTTTGAGGTGGAAAGATCCACCTTTAATCTGGGCCATACATTCTGTTGGTAGCCTATATAAAAGATATGGAAGAAGGAAGCTTTCTCTTTTGCCTGCTGTCTCTTACCTCTTTCTGGAAAGTCCATTCCTTCACTGGCATTGGAACCCACTTCTTCAGAATATCAGTATATACTGTAGACCAGTTGAGACATCCAGCCTTGTAAACTGAACAACTACTGGATTCTTGGACCTTCTGTTGACAGGCAGCCATTGTTAGACTACCTGGACCACAGCCTGTAAGCCAATCTAATAAATACCCTTTCTATATTTATATAGATTCATTCTATCAGTTCTGTTCCTCCAGAGAACCCTGACTAATACAATAGTTATGATGAAAACTTCTGTTTAAAAATTTAAAAAGTATGCACCTCTCTCTATCTTAAGATATCTTGTTAAGCCTATCATTTCTCTCCTTCTACTTATAGTTATAAATGCAGGCATTTGGCACAGAGACAAACAGGTAAAATTGTTGTTTGTTTTTGAGTTCTGATTGAGCATAGAAGTAGGTATTTCTTCAGCACATGTTAAAGGGGCTTTTGGATTGAGCAGGTAAAATATATAGTATATGAAAAATTTTCAAAGAGCTCATAATACTATATAGTTTCTGTTGACATTTATTTACTTTTAAATAAATATGCCTCTGTATGTACCACATGTGTGCAGCTGTCCAATCCCCAGGGGCTGGAGTTACAGTGGCTGTGAGCTGCTCAGTGTGGGTGTTAGCAACTGAGCATGGGTCCTCAGGAAGAGCAGCAAGAGTTTTTAATGGCTGAGTCATCTCTCTAGTTTCTTTCCTTTCTAAAATCCTCAAAATAAGAATCTATATGAATAGAAATGATGATAGAATTTAAATTTATTTTGTGTCTTATTCATGAAACATAACCAGTGCTTTCCAAGGCTGCTCACTGAGTCCCTTCACGTGTGCTAAAGAAACCTTAGAAGGTGCCACCTGCCTCTTTCTTTATATGCAATTTAATTTAATTTTATTCTTTTTTGTATTATTTAACTTTTAAAAATAGACATAGATCATTTTAAAATTCAGAGCAAAATTGACGGGAAAGAGTAGAGTTCCTCCATATCCTCCCTTTCCCCAAACCTGCACAACCTGTCCATCATCAACATCCTGTATCAGAGTGGTACGCTTGTTAAACATAATGAACCTACACAGGCACATCACCCAAAGTCCATTGTAACGATAGGAACCTCTCTTGGTGTTCTACCTTCTTCATTTTGGGCAAAGGATAATGATGCATGTCTGTGCTTCTAGTATCACACAGTATAGTTTCACTGCCTTAAGAACTCCTTCTGCTCTGCCTGTTCATTTATCTCCACCCAGCTAGCCCCTGTAACCACCAAATCATGTTTTAAGTATTTACATAAGCTGGTAGTAGGGAGACTTTTCATACCAGCTTCATTACTAAGCAGCATGCATTATGTAAGCTTTCTCCATGTCTTTTCATGGCTTGGTAGCTTGTTTGCTTTTGGCACTGAATCACATTCCATTGGTTGGACATTTTCCAGCTTATTTATGGACATAGTATTTTAAACTCTGATTTTGATTTCTCAAATCTCTCCCCTGTTTAAGAAAATCTGGAAGGTACTCATGACTGACAATGATATTATTAGATAAAACTAATAATTTTATTTATTAGTATAATAAATAATAATAATAAAACAAATAATTATATTTGTCTTTTAGTAGTACTCCATTCATGCAAGGAGGACTGTGTGATGGGAGGCCAAAGAGTGAGGATCAATTCGAAAACTCAGAGGAAAGTGGTTTTTTAATGTTCTTGGATGATACCATGTGATTCCCTCAAACCAGAAAAGAGAGTGAGCTAAGGTTCTCTGAACACTTGTCAAGTACTATATTTTTGACTCCTGGGCATCTTCACAGTTTATCTGATAGATTTTCATGAGTGGAACTGAAAGATGCCAACTTTTTCTCAGCTATGTAGAATTAAATGAACACAGATCACAAATCCAGCTTGATATTCTAGAGAAATTCCTACTCAAACACACCTGTTGGTACAAAGCACACCGGACTTGAGGAGTACCAACTTGAAATGTGCTTTCAAGTTCACTTTGCTTGGCATCTTCTTGGTCAGAATTTACTAAAGTTGTCTTTCATGTCACTTGAGCAAGGATGGGTCACCAAATCACTGAAAAATCTTACAATGACTTCCAAATCATTACATGTAACCTAGCATTGAAACAATACTTCTAGATAAAAATGGTGTCTTTTACATAATTATTTGAAAATTGGTACATTATGATGTGTCAGTGACTTAGGACAGTGGTTGCTCTTCCTGAATTCAATATCCAGCACTCACATGGTAGCTTACAACTGTTTATGATGGGACCAGATGTCTTCTTCTGGTGTACATGCATACAAAGCACCCATATACATAAAATACATAAATAAATCTTTAAAAAATAATTGTCGCAGAAGGAGGCTGAGCCGCTAGGATGAAGCTCATGAGATTTTTGATGAAATTGAGTCATGAAACTGTAACCATTGAATTGAAGAATGGAACACAAGTCCATGGAACAATCACAGGTGTAGATGTCAGCATGAATACACATCTTAAAGCTGTGAAAATGATCCTGAAGAACAGAGAACCTGTACAGTTGGAAACCTTGAGCATTCGAGGAAATAACATTCGGTACTTTATTCTACCAGACAGCTTACCTCTGGACACATTACTTGTGGATGTGGAACCTAAGGTGAAATCTAAGAAAAGGGAAGCTGTTGCAGGAAGAGGTCGAGGCCGAGGTAGAGGAAGAGGACGTGGTCGCGGCAGAGGAAGAGGGAGTCCTAGGCGATAATGTCTTTCGAGATTACTGTTTCAAAGTGATAAGGAATTGGGGGATAGTTTTTGTACAGGTTTTGTTTGTTTGTCAGTTTTTAATAAGCGTTAAGGGTGGGGATGGAGTTTCTGCTGATTATCAAATCGAAGTTTCAGTGTCTCTTATGTACGCAACACAGTATATTCAGTTCCTGTCATCAGTCACATGAAATATATATGCACTGAACATGATTTTATTTCTTTGAGTACATTATGTGGGGCCCCTTTTGAGATGAAATAAACTCCTGGTATTTCAACAGAGTCCTTATGGGATGGCATCTAAAATTCACTTTCCTTAGTTTTACTCCATGGAACCAACCTTACTGGTAATAGAAAAAAAAAATCTATGGTTTTTGCCAGCCTGTGGTGGACACACCTTTAGTCCCAGCACTCAGAAGGCAGAGATAGGCGGATCTCTGAATTCCAGGACAGCCAGGGCTGCACAGAGAAACCCTTTCTTGGGAAAACAAACCAATAAACAAACAAAAAACAAAAAAATTGTCCGTTATGGACTCATTAATTTTGTGAAAGTGTGATTATGAAAGTATTTTTATCATTAAAACAGTCAAACTATATCATAATATTCTTCTGCTGAAAACTTTGATACCTTCTTAGTTTTTTTTTGTTGTTGTTCTTGCTTGTTTTGTTTTGTTTTTATAAAACCAAACTCCACTCCATGTTTACTTATCTGAATCTTGGTTGGTCTCTGTCTCATGATGCTTCTACCTTCCTGGGTCCAAGACCCATTGACTTCTATGTTCACCGAATTCATCATTTGATTATGTTGTTCTTTCTGTGAGAATGGGGTCTAGCAGGTGACTAATGCTTTTCCATGTTAGGATTCCAGCCAAATGCCATCCCCAAATGAGAAGTCTTTTCTGATCACACCGGCCAATGTATTGCTCCAATCCAGTCAGTATCATGTTTCTTCATTCACAACATTTTGTGATAGTTGATATTATCCTGTTTATTATCTTCCTCATTGTCCTCTTCCCTGCTGTGTCTATAAGCCCATAGAGAGATGAGGTTGGTTTTGTCTTATTTACTGTCTTATTTCCCAAGCACTGTGTTTGGCAAAAATGTGAGGCATGACTGACTGAATGGATTACATCGTAGATGTTACTCATTGTTTCTTGGGTATGACTATGTACATTGCGAGTGTTTATGCATGCATGTGTTTATTTCTAAGTAGAAACACATCCCTGGTCTCTTTGGATTTTTTTTCTAACCTCTGCTATTAAGTGGGTAACATACATTAGGTTCCACGACTATCTTTTGTTTCTGTATTCCTCAGAGCTTAGCACTCTTGGGAGATAGCAGTTTGTGAGTACATATTGTTAAGTGATGGATGGGTTTGCAGCCAAGATTAATATATCTTTTTATAAACAGGCTTCATGGGCCTGTGAGATGGCTTAGAAGGTAAAGGCACCTACCACGAAGTCTAATGACCTGAGTGTAATCTCCAAAACCCATGTAGTGGATGGGGAGAACTGGTTCCTGCAAGCTGTCTTCTGACTTCCACATTTGGGAGATGGCAACATGCTTCCCCACACCCATGAAATAAATAAATAAATAAAATTTTAAAATGTGAAGGGCTCTGCCATTTTGACATTGAACAGAAGTCTTGTCCACTACTCTGAATTATCATACCATGGTATAATGTGTATTTTTAATTGAAGGAAACTAAGGAAATCTTAGAAACATGAAGATCACTTTTTGGCCATCGGTTGCCCTTCTTCACTGAAATGGGCACCTACCTAGTCTCAATGGAGATCATAAAGTCCCTTATTTCAGAAATGTTATGTACTATACCCAAAGGTCAAGAAGAATCTAGACAATTATACCTTGTCAACCTCCTCCTTGTTCATTATCGTTAGATTATACCTTCTTCAATCGTACTTACATATGAGTGTCCACAAAAACGCAGTCTTTGTCACACATAGTTTGTAAGGAATGAATTTGTATCCTTTTCTGTTTTTAATCTGTCTCTCATTAGGGGAGTCTCAGCCGTGCCTTTTCTCCCTGACAGCATAGCACACGGTGTCACGCTAACATCATGGTCCCTGATCTGGCATCTCTGCAGTGACATGACACTGGCTGTACCAGCTTTCCAGAGACCCCACTGACTCAAGGAGCATATGCATTCATTACAGGTTGCCAAAGAGATGGATAATGGAATGTCTGCCCTAATTAGCAACCAGAAGCTCTGTCATTCTGGTTCCCTTGGTCAAATGTTGTCTGTGTATGACAGGTGCTTAGAGAAAGGCTTGGAGAACGGGACATTTATTGAATGCCCAACGTGTGTCCAACATCTTAGGTATTAAATAGATATCGTTGGATCTGACTGTAACAACACGCATGGAGAAGAATTATCATCTTCTTTAAAAATAGGTGAGGAAAGGGCTTGGGTGATGGCTCAGTAGGTAAAGGCTCGGGTAAGCTTGAGAATTAGAACTTGGATCCCCAGTACCCATGTAAACACCAGATGAACATGACTACCCACTTGTACTCTCTACATTCAGGAGGTGGATACAGGGGAATCTTTGGAGAAGGCTGGCTAGATAGACTAAGCCGAATTGGTTATTTTTGGGTTAAGCGAGAGACCCTGCCTCAATATAGGTAGAGAGAGTTCGAGGAAGACACCCAATATCATCCTCTTGTCTTACACACATGTGTACAAACATGTGTCCACATACATGTAAACATGCTTACACACATGTATATACACACAAACATATGCACACATATACATACAAAGAAAAGCAAAAAAAAAAGAAATAGTTAAGAATACTGCTTGCACAACCACAGCTGGTTTTGATAACTAGGATTTCAACTTCTGTGTGACTCCAAATGCTGTGTTCTTCATATACAGCACCACCATAGAAACAGCCAAGTAGCAAAGTCCTCTCCTGCATGATTTGCTCGAGCTAACAAAATACTCCTCTGAAATGGTCGCCCTCTCAAATAGGGTTATACAAAGAAGTCATTCTCACACTCCTATTAGTAACTTCGGCGAGACTGAACTTTTCCCATTCTCAAACGGAGGTGATTTTGCAAGTGAGAGGGTACAAGTTGGCACGGAGCACGGGATAGAGCGTCTGAAGGTGCAGCCGCTTGGGCGTGAAGATGGTGACAGTGAGAAGGTGGGGGGGGGTGGCTGAGGACAGCACCATGATGGAAGTCAGCAGGCCCTTTAATTGGGAACTCTGATTGGTAGGAATTTTAGTGTAAAGAGAAGTGCAGGAGGCTGAGATCCAAACCAGACACAAGGGTAAATGCTTCTGTGACCCAGGTGATCTGTCTGCACCCCCGAGTCTTCACCTATAAAATGGTATTAACTAGTAAACTAGTAGTAAACATTACGTCTGAGTGTTGCGAGGAATAAATGAGATTTTTTCCCCCAATGTTCTGAGTAGTGCCAGGACAGCGGTTCACAAATGTCAACTGTCACTGTGGTTCCTCTTCTGCCGTCAGCCTATTGTAAGCTATGCGTTTCATGTGGTTATTGTAGTATCTAGAACATGTGGCTTGCTGATGGATTGTGGGAACCATTCTACATAGTGGGATGAAGTCTTTGATGTTTCTTACCTTGCAAGAATCTGAATTTATGGGACCCTACATCTAGGAATCTAGGAACATGGGACCTTTAGACTAAAAGGAATATTTATTTGGCTTTTACATCTTTGCTATTAAGTGAGCAGCCAATTTAGTAGCCAATTCTAGTTTTATTCTGCATTTGAAATGGGATTAATTGTGCTCTAATCAATCTAACTTTAGTTATGTGTAGATGGGCCTTCATTGTAATTTATAATCTCTGACAAATTCCTTATTTTTCTATCAAAAGGGGGAAGGCGATAACATCTTTTTCCAGGTCTAGAAATTTGAAATAATTTTTCTACTGCTGTTTTCTCTTTCCTTCTTTAGATAAATATGATTTATTATTACCAGTAGCTTTATGTGACTCCCATCTCTTGTATGTTGGAGAATCCGCTTGGCCTTTTACCATATTAATAATGCATACTTTGCTATTGCGATTCAGAAAGCTCAGTAGCAGGATAAGTCACATGTTGACTGGTGTTTTGATAATCCAATGAAACAGTGATGATGGGCTGAAACGTGTTTGGGTTGGAGCAAAAGGTTCATCCTAATGAAATGTGACTTTATGAAAGGAACTGTCCCAGTCCTCTCCAGGACTGAGCCAGGTCATCCTGGGTAGATAGGAGGTATTTGAGGTTTCTTTCTTTCTTTCCTAATCCAAAAACATGTTGGGCCTACCAGCTGTTACGCAGAACATTAATAAAAATTTTGTCAGCTTGGAGTTATTGCTGTTCCTGTAGAAAAGATAGATGTATGTATTTTTAAATCTGGACATATGAAAGTTTAAAAAATATTGTTGTAGAGTTCTCCTGGCTACATTTCCTGTGTTCTTTTCCAAGCTTTTGACTGGAGAAACTGAAAAAATGTTTCTGTGCCAAAGTGAAATAGTAAATGAAAACCTCATGTCTGAGGAACTCTAGGATTAATAAGTGGTGGTGAAATAGGTGAGGTCTTCAATAGCCAGAGGTAGAAATTGCTGAAGGAAAAGGAGGTGTGTTGGGAGCAGTTACTTTCTGAGGTATAGGCTTAAACCATTCAGGGAAAAGGTGGACAGTGGTATAATTCAGCCTTCAGGAGGCAGCTAAATTTTAAAGAAATCATGGCACTCTTCACTGTTTACATGTATACTTTAAATTTTTTCAAGACAGGGTTCCCTGTGTAGCCCTGGCTCTCCTGGAACTCGCTCTGTAGACCAGGTACATGTACTCCTTACATGGTACACTCCTTGCTGGTAAGGTAGAACACAAAAATATGCAAGGAATCCCGAGGTGTTAAGGCATCACATGGGTATGCAGCACAATAGCATCACAGACTCTTCTTTCCCTGGAGGATATCATCTAACTCTTCTGTTTTTAACGGAAGTTCAGTGAGTAGACCAAATAGTAGCTGTAAGGGTAACACATTTCACTCTGAGGCTGATTAGCTTCCTTTTTCAAAGAAAACACCGAGGGCAAATGAGATATGGTTGAACAATTCTACAATGAGTCAGAAATATAAACCTTTACATCCCTTTCCCCAGTGATTACAGCGACAACTTGCTTCCCAGTCCTAAGGGCATAAATTGGGTGAGCCGGTTTCAGTTCCAGCTCTTCCTTTCTAAGTGCCTTAACAATGACCCAGGACCAAGTGCTGACCTACAGTGTGAGGGGAGCTGAACCCAAGGCCTCCTGGGCTTGGATCCTGACCGCCTCTTCCTGTCTGTGCAGTCCTAAAACATGGGAATAATAATCCTCACAGAGATAATATTTGGTAACAAATGTTGGATAGTTTCTTACCAACTAGTAGAAACTCAACGAAGGATGGCTATTACAATACACATTATCTATTTTTGTATTCTTACCATTATGGTTTCAGAGTCTAAAGGAATGTTATATACTTTTTTTATCAACAAATTTTGATATCTTATGCACATCTATAAAAAAATCACCCAGATAAAAGCAGTGTTTCCTGGGTTTGTTGAACATCTGATATAAAATACATACTAGCTTTATTTTTTTAAAAAGAAAGCTCATGCTTTTTCCTTTTTTAAAATATTGAGCTATAACTTATATCTATGCATCCACTCATTTGTCATTTTATTTACCATAATTGACATTTGAGTCTATCCTTTCAGTATATTTATAGTAAAAAAAAATTTTTGAATTTACAAGCTGTCTAGGTCCTAATGATTAGACGTTATTTTTCTTTTTTCTCCCTTTTTAAAAATTTAATTTTATATACCAACCACAGATTCCCCCTCTCATCCCTTCCCCCCTCATCTTCTCCCCCCATCATCCCCTCCTCCAACAGGTAAGTTCTCCCATGGGGGTACAGCTAAGCCTGGTATATTCAGCTCAGGCAGGTCCAAGCCCCTCTCCACTTTAGGAGTGAGCAAGGTGTCTGACCATAGGTAATGGGATCCAGAAAGCCAGCTCATGCACAGGGGACAGATCTTGACCACACTGCCAGGGACCCCTCAAACAGACCCAGCTACACAACTGTCTCTGTGCTTCCTGTGTGTGCATGAGTCTAGGCCCATCTATTGGAGCATGGGTAGCTTTTCTACAGCCACGTCTCTAAAGTGGCCTTCCTCTCCTCCCCTCAGCAGCCGTCAGTAGGGCATGTGAGGCTGGGAGGGGACAGTAGTGGAAGTGGGGAGAAGTGAGAATCTAAAGGGAATGGGAAGAGACAGATGACATCAAGCACAATATGTGCATGTGTGAAATTCTCAATAAATACATGAAAAAGATGAATGCAAAAATATGTACTAGCTTCAGAAAGAAATTTCCGGTGGTAACAGGCATTATACCTTGGATTTGATGTTCATAAAACACTTTTTTGAAATAAAAATTGTAATGTTTCAATAATTTTGTGTAGATATCAGAAGAGAAATTTGCTACATCAGAGAAGAGGATTAAGACACAAGATGGAAAACACAGAAAAGAAACAGGTAGGAACTATGAAATGTTAACACTCCTAGGCGCTTACCAGGTCAAAAGCGTAGCTAGGATCAGAAGTTAAAGAAACAATTGAACAGAACTCTGGCTGTCTCACTTCTGTCTTAGGCTAACTACACTGAGAAAATGCCTTGTGCCAATGAATTCAACCGTGAATCTGGTGCAATATAATAGGCGCTTCAGGCTTTACCTTGAAGCAAAGGTTAAGAGCGTGAAGGAAGGAATTTGGTCTCCAAAAGGAATTAAACAGGTGTGTATGCTTTGAAATATCTTGGATGCAATGGTCCTGCTGTAATTTCAACTAGCTTCACTATGGAGATTTGAAATAGAAAAATACATGATTGTGACTTTTCATTGTAGTAATTATTCTGCTAGATACCCTTGGCTGAGTAGATGGGATGCTGGCTGGAGATTATGAGAGTTTTTTTCTTCCTGCTGGTTGGTATTAATTTCAGCAATTGTTGCTGACTAGTGCTAAGATTGATGTCTCCGTTTTCCATTTTTCTCACAGATAAGCTGCTAGAAGGAGAAAGGAATGAATACATTAATAGCTAAGAGCATGTTTCTGAGCCTTATTTTCAAACTGTAGGTTTTTGCACTGCGCACTGGGTGTTAATGTAGATATACTGCATTCTGTTGGTACTGGCTGTATGTGGTTAACTATTTAGTCCTTATTCTCTTAATAATCATAAAGAGAGCCAGGCATGGTGACACATGCCTGCACTCAGGAGGCTGAAGTAGAAGGATCTATGAGTTCAAGACCAGGCTGGTCTACAGAGCTACACAGAGAAGCCCTTGTCTTGAACCCTCTTCTTCCCGCCAAAATCTTAAAGAGATAATAATATTACTTTATCTTCTAGGAAACACAACCATTTCTACATTGAAAAATATACTTGTGCTTAAATTGTGGGACAGTTTTGCATACAGCAAGCACTTATGGAGGATTTACTGTTTGCCAGACATCCTTGAAAGCTTTTCATGTTGATTCATTCATGTAATCACTTATGCTGATGAACTAATTTAACCCTCAGAAAAGTCCTTCTGGGATAGAAACTACACTGTATGTTATTCCCCCTTCCTGCTTTCCTGTGAAGAGATGGGCATAGAGGGTTTAAATAACACATTAAACATCCTAGAGGAGCAAATATAGTGTATTTAAATACATATACAACATCTTTTTTTGTTTTGTTTATTTTTTGTTTTTTTTGAGACAGTGTTTCTCTGTGTAGTTTTAAAGCCTGTCCTGGATCTCCCTCTGTAGACCAGGCTGGCCTCGAATTCACAGAGATTTCCCTGGCTCTGCCTCCCGAGTGCTGGGATTAAAGGCGTGTGCCACTGCCACCCGGTGATGTACAACATCTTAGAGTCAGTAAATAATAGGACTAGAATTTGAACTCATGAAATCTGTTTTCAGGTTCTAGATACAATGTCTAGAATCTATCACTTCAATAAACAAGGTCTTTTACTCTGTGTGTGTATGTGTGTGTATATAGTGTTTTCCATATTTTTAATCACATTTAATACTTGAATTTGTAACTATTCTACACACCATTCTGTCCTTTATATTCAAATTAATCTGCCAGATTAAAACTCAGAGTTATTGAAGAATATGGCATAACTTCATTCATTTAAAAGTTTAAAAATATCTTTTATATGCAAAGAACCTTTCTGAGGAATTGGAGGAAAAGGACAAATAAGGCCCAATATGTAGTGTTTTACAAATCATAAATTCAAAAATTCTCATTCACAAAGATTCCCTTTAAGAAAGTCCAGCTAGGTGTTGAGAGAACTTGGGGCTGGTGTGGTTTCTTAGGCCTCTGGCAGGTGATTGCCATTGGTACTAAGAAGGAGAAAGCTGCTATTATCTCAAAGAAAGCAGAACATATTAGTCAAAGAGATGTCTTGTCTAGGTCAAACCTCCATTGCCATGACCAAATTCATGTCCACTTATGGAGCATGGCAGAGTGCAGAGGGTGAGCAATTAGCTGAGTGAGTTCTTGGGTGGCATATCATTTCAAGAAGCAGAGAAACAGATTGCTGGGTACAATAGACCCCAGAGCCACAACACCTAGGTTCACTTCTCAATTTGGAATTTGGATCCTTATTACTCAATGTGATTTAAGGCAAGACTGCTGTTTGTTTGTTTGTTTTGAAAAGAATAATATATTTGTCTCACATTCCTTCTCTGTAAAAATAATAATATTTAGATCCTAGGACATAGGAGAAATTGTTTGTGAAATGCTTACCATGGAATTTCGCAGGGAGTAAAAGGAATGCAATAGCTATTATTATTGCTATAATTGCTGAAAGAAGCAGGTAGACGACATTTAGGCAGAAGAAACCTCACTTAGGACAAATAAAAACCCAAGGCACCCACCCCTGCTTCCCATTTCCAAGAGACTATATCACTTTCTTCCACTTGGTTTATATTCTACAGAAATTTATGGCAATGAAATATGTGTGTGTGTGTGTGTGTGTGTGTGTATATTCCCTCTTCTTAAAGTTATTTCTGTTATTAAAGTTATTAAAGTTATTTCTGAGAATGATTCACTGTGATTGCTGTCTCTTTGGGAATATATTAAGGGCTATGTTTCTTTATTAGCTTTAGAACTCTGGAGCAGGAAATCAGGTGGCTGAACTTGTAATTCAAATTGCATAATTCTTAGTGCTATTGAGGTACAGATACCTTGCCTTACATGAAGCTATGGCTCTTGGGCCACTAGTTTTAGATATTTTGAGATACATTTCATGGCTATGTAGGAGGATGAGTGGTGTGTAGTGAATAGGCTAATTCTCACTAAGCCCTTACAGTTGGGCAATCATCTCCAGGTACCACACGGATAGGGTGAACACACTGACCCTTCTTCCAGCCCTGTTTCCCCCAACTTTGCTTGCACAAGAAGTCAAGGGATTATGTTATGCGGAGCTTATATCTTTCTTGACTATGCTCTGGATACCTGGAACTCTAAATTCTGTCTTGACGATTTTTAAGACCTTTCTAAAACACAAATGGACTTCTGTCAGTGTCCAGTTTCCTGAGACTGACTGTACAACTGGGACTTTCATCCTTGGGGAAAATATGGTGCCCAGGAGCAGCTGTTTTCTGGGTGTTATGAATGGAGCTTAGCTGGGTGCTCATATGCATAGCTGGGGAATCGGTTGGGGTCCCTGGTAGAACTGGAGGTGGGGGAAAGAGAACCCAGGGGCAAGTTGTTCTCTCTGAGTCTCTATACTTGGCTGCAAAATTGTAAGAAATCCAAGAATTTTAAATTTGAATTTGGCCTTCCAGGTTGTTATGAAGGTATATTTATTTTCCAAGGCAGAAGTATAGAACATGTTATTTAATGGTTTGTTGGCTCAATAAGTTTTAAATATCAGGATGTATGGCATGTGAATTTTCCTTTGAACTCTCTCCCAGTGAATCACAAATATTACCATAATAAGGGCATAAGTAGTGAAGAACACACACACACACACACACACACACACACACACACACACACACACA